>JAWDGP010000898.1:0-127500 GCA_033675545.1 Elysia crispata
ATCAGATGAAGAAATAATATTGATCCTTTGTTGGAAATCACGGCGAGGTCTCAGTGTGAAGATGGAGAGAACAAAGTTTTTCGGACGAATATACGATGAAGTAAACAACTAAACTGCATCTTGGATGGTTTCAACTACAATACAAATCTCACTATTGGACCAAAATATAAATAAGAACTTAAAAAATACACGATATTGATAAAATAATATCGCCCAGTTTTATACTTTTGCACAGGTTGATACTAGTGCTGGGGTCTACTCGATATTTTACTATCTGTTGAGTATTGAGTCCCGTGGGTCAGTGTGCCTCGAACACTGCATGTCCCAATCCGTGGAGCAGTAAGCTCTAATGCTTTGAGCAACAAGTCCTAATCCGAGGGCCTAAAGTTGAATCTAGCTATACGGCATTGAATGAAGGAGACAACTCTTGAGTCACATCCATAACACTATCCGGCACCCCTGTAAACGCACATACACAGACATATCCACATGTCGCTTGTCCACAGTCTACAGTATCACACATGACTTTTAACTGGTGCAGAGTGCATTTATTTACAATATAAGCATAAAACAAACCTCGCATTAATTGCCGTCTAGGACTGTGACAAGAGTCAATTTTCTTCTACTGATCTTTTTTATTATCATTCCATTACTACCTCCTATCCCTCTCCGTCTCCCCGCTCCCTCCCCTCTGCCCCCTAATTTTCCCTTGAGCCAGAGAGTAGTGCTGAGTGATGTCAAGCGGGAAGGTCTATTACAAACATAACATAAGGCCTTTGTCTACACGACACGCACAGTGTTATTTTTATTCATAGAATCAGTTCGAAGAAGATGGTATGCATGTGCCGAAGAGAAGCTAGCACGGATACCACGGCACAATATTGTGTACCGTGGATTTACTTGATAAGCCGCAAGTGTTGCTGCGTACTGCGGATAGGATACCGTACTATGCCAATAGCTCCAGCACTAGTTAAAACTAGATGACCGAAAAATAGCGTACCGGTCATCAAATTATAATTTCACTATTTCTTTTTCTGTAAAATTTTAGAGATGTTTGACTTCATGGATAAAAGTTTTCATCTGGCACAAGGGCAGGATTTACGGAGGATCACAAAATATATGGAAAGCCGTAAATTTACAGAAAATTCTCTTCCCTGTGTGGTAACAATGTCAGCATTGCACTCACAGGCAAGTTTTCTATCTTTATTTTACAGAAGCATAGTTATCAAGAAAATAATCTGATCAAATCCTGCAGTGGGATCAGATTACTCCTAACAAGTACTATCCTTGGCTCGATAGTTTCTGTGACTGTATATGTTACAAAGGGATCGCACTTACTCTATGCCTCTGGAAATGAAAATAGGTAGTTGCATGTACATTGAGCTAAGGAGCTTTTTCCCTCATAAGACTCAATGAAATCAGCAACGTATTAAGTTTATTTGATCTCTAAATCCATTGCAGAAAACCAGAAGAATTCTAGAGCAAACAGAAAGATACCACTTTTCTTTCTTTTAATAATAATGAATATAGAGATTAAGAAAGTGCAAGAAACATAAGACACCTCAACACCTATACATTTCCTTAATAAGTAATCTTTGTAAATTCAAGTTCTCAAATTTCAGAAACTCATAAATTCATACTACTTCTAGCACATCTGAATCTGTTGGGTAACTTACATTCTTACCTTCAAATGTGCTTTGCCGTAAAATAAGGAGAGAAAAAATTTCCTGTTCCTCTCCTAAAGCCTGATCTCCAGAACTGTTAGCTCCTGCACTTGTGCCTCCTGCCCCTCCTGCTGTACTCCCTAATCCAGGGAGCTTTGAGGTGGCCTGGGAGGTATTGAGGGCTGTCAGACTAGCAGGTGGAAGCAGCGCTTCCATCCCTGGAAGGTTTCGCTCCCAGTTGTCCAGGCGGCAACTAATGATGCCGAATGTTTGGGTAGCTTCTTGATAAGCAATGCGCCTTTTAGAAATATAGAAATACAGATTAATTTTGATATAATTTCATACTGAATATTTTTTTTGTGATTATATATTCACACACAGCTTTGGAGCTCCAAACATTGCTGACATTAATAAGGATTATTGACAGTCACTTATTGCATTTACTTTGGATGAAGAGTGATAAGTTAAAATTAAATGGAGATAGGGATGAAAATTACTTTTTTCTCCTTTCTAGTTTCAACTTCAAACATATTTAAAAATGCAATGTACTGGTCTGGGATATCTGAATGTCATCTTCAAATCAGTATTCTTGCAAAAATATTAAGAAAAAAAAAAGAAAAATGAAAATACTAGCAAAACAAATTTAAAAAGCATAAAAATATAAGGGTGATGAGAGCTCTCAATTGACACAGTTGGTACACAAGGATATTTTCCCATGTTCCCAGACCACTCAAAATTTTTTTAAAAGCCTTGAGTGTCTTTTTAAAAAGAAAGCTGTTAGATTTTTTTTCTCTTTGATTACTGTATTTTTGGGGATTATTTTATCTCAATGATACAAAAAAAAGCAAAAACTAACAGTTTGGGAGTTAAGTTATATCTTTCAGAATTTCTTATATCTGAGGTCTTTTCCATCAAGACAGATTTAAGCATTGATACTTGTTCCAGCTTGCTTGATTGAACCAAGCGAAGCTGCCTCAAAAACATGGCGATTGACATGCTTCCTTTGTAATAGAAAGAAATGCAGATTTTCTTTTCTTCAACTTCTCCACTCTTAAAATGGTCCATCATGATGATTTCATAATTTTGATAGTTTTGTTTGTGCCAACCTTTTTGGATTTGGAATTTGCCTTACAATGAGAAAGCTTTATGCCTGTTGTTTCTCTAAAAATCTCAATTTTAAAAATTCTGCATATATCAATTATGTTCCATTAATAGCTAACAAATGCTTGTTTTGAACCAGGCAAAAATGTTGCCTCCAAATCATTGTGAAAGGCACACTTCCTTTTTCTCTGGATTTGAATCATACATACATAATCTTTATTGCATAGCCCAGTTCTTAAAACTTTTCCACACTCCTCTATCTTTCCTTTCCCTTTTATGGCCAAAGATGTAACATGATTTGCACATATTAAAATCATCTAAAGTTGTCCACAGATACCCTTAGCAGCAGTCCAGGAGGCCACAGTTGATCTACGCTTGGCTTCCCACTTTTCTTCTAAAAAATCTACATGGAGCTGTAGATATTGATGTAGGTAATGACCGATTAATTTGGAGGAAGAGGAGGGGAAGACTGATGGCAGTTACAATGAAAAGATAATCTAGACCTACTGACTTGAGTGAATAATGGCTTAACATATTTGACATAGCTAACAACTCAAGAGAACAAGCTTCAGTATGGAAACTCTGTACAATCCTTTTAAACTGAATGTGAGGAATACTGCCACACGAGTCAGAAATGAAAGTTCTCACCTTGGAGTTTCCCTAAGTGGGATGGTGCGAATGTGGAGCTTCTGGATTTCATCAATAGTTCCAATCATTAATGTTGTATCATTAGCCAGAGCCAGACTAAATGGAAGAAAATTAGTAAGAAAACACATATCAATTCATACAATGTACACTTCTTCAGCTTAAAAAAGAAAAAAAGTTAAGAAGCCTTCGAAAGTAAAAAAGACAAAACTGCAAGTGAAAAAACTACAAAAAATCTTAACACATAATGAATTATTTCTGATGACATTTATAAATTACCTGTCTGGATATCCATCTGAGTTAAGAGGACACATGTGATTGACTTCTTTTAGATTCACATTGGAGAAGACAAGTTTGTGGTTGCTGCTGTAAATTACAGTTGGCCGGTCTGAGCAGGCAAAAACATTTGATGTTGACATCGACCGAAATGTTTTCAGTATCGTTGGCTGTGTACCCAGTGTTACCTTTTTCTTCTCAGAGAGGTGGCCTTGAAATTTAAAAAAAAATTAAATCTTAATAGACTTTCATCATGCACAATTGACTGAGTTTCTCTCTCTCCATTTTCTGCTAAATGTATTTTGCATCTGCCCTGAAATTGTTTGATCAAAAAGGTATTCTCTTGGCCTTATAAGATAAGGTATCTACCACTATGTTATATTTGTTAACAAGCTGCCTATGCACACATAAAAATCAAAGAGTAACAATCTATCTTAAAATCTGGATAGAAAGATAATCTTTTGTTGGAACTGAATAGCAGCACCAATTCCAAGCAGATAACTATTGAAATAATTCCATTACCTACATGACAATAAAACTACTTGAATTTCTAGCACGTCTTATATTCTGAAAAAAAATATGTCTGTTATCCCCTTTTCAAAATCATATAAATGATGAATACTGACCAGTTTCAGGGTCAAGTTGAAAATAAAAAAGGGAACCATCTCCCAGAGCACACAGCAAGTAGCTAGTGCCTTCAAATGATGCCATCAAGATTGATCGAGGAATGATTTCTGTGAAAGGAAAAATTCTTATGAAGGCGAACCAGGTTTGAAGAAAATGACTTATCAAAATAATTATTTGAATTCCTTATTTAATATAAACACATGTAAATAAAAATTGAAAAAAAAAAACATGCAAAATAAAAGCTTTTAGATTGAACAGAATCTACATAATCAAAGTTAAACATTATGGTATTGGATTTCTCTTTTCTTTATCTCCTCCAAAACTAATCATTGGGCAAAATAAAGTTTGAGCTTTGAAATAGTGATGCACGTATTAAATTATCTTCAAAGGGGGAAACAAAAAAAAAGGAAAGTTATGAATGTAATCTACATTAATATTTCATCCTTCATTTAGTATCAGATCTGTAAACGTCAATTTCTTTGCCAAGTTCATTTTAAACCATCATACAACCTTATTCTCTATATATTCAGTAACTTCAATTTCAACTTCAAAAATGGTTTGAAACAAGACATATTCACTTGGGAAGAACAAAAAGACAGTCTTTGTTACATAAATGGAGTAAAAATTGGAAATAAGTAGTCTCTCAAAACCTATGGAGACTCATGGTTATATCTAAGACATTGTCTATAATTAACCCTTCAGATTCAAACTTTTTTTCTTTAAATATGCATCTACCTCCTCCCAACATTTCCACATGCAGACTGTCAAAATTTGGAAGCTTGAAAAGGCGTGCAGAAATATCTGTCCAAAGTCCCACTGCCAGAAACTCAGACCTGGTCTCCCCCTCCTTCAGAGTGCTTATGTCCAGACAGGCGACCTCATGCTCAACAACTGTTTGTCTAGTAATGTTGGTTTATAAACAATAAAAAAAAAAAAAAAATATATATATATATATATATACACCTTTAGTATTATATAGAAATTATTTAGTGCTGTCAAGTTCAACCATAAATACCAAAGTCACAGAATAGAGTAAAACCAATTCCCACCTGAATTTTTATGGTCCCTAAAGATACAACACACATCTTAACATTTAATTTCTGTATTTTCTATGTTAATTACTTCTTCCCTACCAGTGAAGTATAGTTTCTTTTTTTTTGTATTTAATCCTGCGAGAGATTTTTTTCTCAGATACTCACAATTATCTGAATGAATTAAATTGATATTAAAAGAAAATTAAATCTAACACAAAATAAATCAATTTCATGGCCCTGTGGTATAGAGTATTAACTTACAACACATTCAAAACTTTTTCAATCAAATTTAATCCACTTAAAGTTTATTTACAATTGAGTGCTCACATCAGCACTGTCTATCACCACGCTTCATTTAATATCTACATAGTTAAATAATACGAGGGCGGGCTGATAATAAAGGGCCGTTTTCTTGTAACTTTAAAAATAACCGCGCTAGAAACTTCACATTTTGCATGCATACTCTCGAACCAATTGTCTAACCACACTTCACAAAATAGATCTGTGTGATGTCATTTGCGTTCACAATCAGCGACGTTGCAATATGTGTGCAGCGATCTCGGTCGGTGAGAAAATGGCGGCTTCTAGAAATGACCACCTTATGAAACAACGCTCTGTTATCGAGTTTCTTACTGCTGAAGGATGTTCTGCAGTTGTCATCCACAAGAGGATGAAAGCTGTATACCGTGATGCTTGTCTTACTGAAGGTAAAGTTCAAAAGTGGGCGGGATTTTATCGAGGAGAAGACCCTAAAGAAACAACAGTCCGTGATCGCAAAAGGCCCGGGCGGCCGGTCTCTGCAACTGACACTATGCACCAACAGAAGGTAGACGAAATGATTGTTGCAAATAGAAGAGTGAAACAAAAGGACATTGCAAATGCGCTTGACATTCGAGTTCATCACATTATCACAGTCCACCTTGGTTACAGGAAAGTCTCGGCAAGATGGGTACCGAGACAGCTCACTGTGGAAATGAAGGCACAGAGGAAAACGATCTGTACACAACTGTTGGAAAGATTCACTCATGACGGCGAGCGTTTTCCGCGGAGCATCATCACTGGTGACGAGTCTTGGGTACATCACTATGACCCAGAGAGCAAGATGCAGTCTATGCAGTACCGACACAAGAACTCTCCAGCCCCGAAGAAGTTCAAAGTCGTCGCATCAGCTCGAAAGGTTTTGCTGACAATATTCTGGGACATGGAAGGTATCGTCCATATTGAGTTTTTGGAGCAAGGCACAAAAATAAATTCAGAGAGATATGTGTCAACTCTGCGTGCATTGAAGGGCCGACTCAGACGGGTTCGACAGGACAAAGTCAAAGACGTTGTCATCCAGCACGATAATGCTCGGCCACACACCAGTCGCCAAACCCAGTGCGCTTTACAGCAGTTGGAACTTCCTACCATACCACATCCGCCATACAGTCCTGATTTGGCCCCGTCTGACTTTTCCTTATTTCCTTGCTGAAGAAACATCTCAAAGGAAATCACTATGAAACCGATGCAGAAGTTGAGGCGGATGTTCGCACTTGGTGAACCAGACACCAGAATTCTTCGCCGACGGAATGCGAAAACTTGTACAACGCTGGCGCCTCTGTATTGAACGCGATGGTGACTATGTTGAAAAATGATAGTTCATCAGATAGGTGAGACTCTAAGCTTTCATTTGATGTGTAACTTGCTTCTGTAGTCCTTCAAATAAAAAAGTTATTAAAAAACGGCCCTTATTTATCAGCCTGCCCTCGTATATATAAAGGAAGAGTGTACATAACAGAAGAGTAGAGTTCTGACCAAGAGGTTTTTAGTATCAATGATATCAATCACCCATGCTGCAGACATGCAGTGTACTGACGTTTGCCCTGTATGCATTGCCCAAAAGTATTTCAGTAGCATGTCCTTCATTTGATTGAAGAGAACATGTTTTCAGTTCACTATCAAATGAATACTTATTTTCATGGCCTAGGTTTCTTGACTTGCATACGTTAAGCTACTCCTTTTAGTTTTAAATTTTTTAACTACAAAACAACAGTCCTGCTACCAATATGACTGTTTCAGGGCCATTTATCGTAGTTTATAAATCTAAATTACAGAACAAATAATTTAAATCATCACATATCTAGATCTTATTTTTATCAAATTCTCCACTTAATTTTTTTTCTATTTGGTTCAGATCTACATTCCATCTGGCAATATTACTACCCAGGAATCCCAAAAATGTTCGTATTTTGAGAAATACAATACATTGGGATGTTTCTTCAAGAAATAATTATCTTTCATTAGGAATGTGAAAAGCTATTGCAGACATATCCAAATATGCTCATACTGTTTTTTGGTTTTTGGTTTTTCCTACAATTGTTGACCCAATATACTTCATTGTCAAAAATATATATAAAATATTTCAGCTTTGTGACTTAATTTATCACATGCTCTTTCAAAATCTGAACATCTGCACATAACCATGAAAACCTTTTGTGATGTGGCTTATTGTATTCCTCAGAACAATGAGGGATCTACCTCTCCTTTTTTCATATGAATATCAAACCAATCCTGAAACCAGAGGATAAACTTCTTCAAGAGTGTTGTATTTACAACATATTTCTACTACATAAGGGCTTTTTCAATTGGGTGAGTTTGAGACAATCTCGTACTTACCCTTTCTGAACCACTTTGCCTTCTTGAATCTCAAAGTAAAATAGTTCACTGCTGGCAGCTAGCACCACTTGGGTGGAGTTACAGCAAGCAAGGCTAATGTTCTTCCCCTTAGGGTGCTTCCATTCCTCTGCCAGACCTGCCGGTGAGCAGCTGATGAGGCGCATCGACTCTTGCGTGATCTGGATCATATGACAAAAACCATCCCATTGGCTGAGGGAAAAAGCACTCTAAAACTTTCCTTTTCATGTACAGCTGAAATTCAGAATTTTGCTGATCAAATAGTCTAGATTTTGGCAACAAAGAATTTCTGATCCTTAGAATACAGCATGTTGGAAAAAATCAAGTGGGCACAATAAATAGGAAAAAATAGGTCTAGAATACTCTAGAAAACATAAAATCTTTTTTTATCAGCTCCCAAAACTAGATAACTAGATTATTGGTTTAAACATGTAGATTTAGATTAAAGTATTGATTACATTCTCTGAAAAATAAGAATGTATCCAGAATTATTCTAAATTTCAAATCAGATATTTAGTTCCTTTAGAGTTCCTAGACATGGATCAGAAGCATGGATCTGGATCTAGAGAAAAAAAATAAACATTTACTAACTATTTTAGAAATAAATACAGAAGAGGTTACACAAAGACTGAGGTGTGACAAACAGATTTAGATCTAGATACCTATTGAATAATCCACAGTGATTGATAAGAATTATAATACGAAGGAATTAAAATCAATTATATTTAAAATAAATTACAGAGGATTATTTATGAACTACATGGGTAATTTTTTATGAGGTTTCATTGACAGCGATGCCATTAAAAAAAAGCACTAGAGAATGATTTCAAGTACAAGGGACAGGCAATTCACCTGTAGGATCTGGTTAAAGCATACATTGTCGCACACAAACGTCTGATTATCTCCATCAAAACCTGGTAGTTCTGTTTCCTCCACTTCTTCTCCTGAAAGCTGCAATATTCTGACATAAAATTTTTTTTCACATGATTAGACATTGAGCAAATAAAACTTTTACAAATGTCATCTGTAAACGAATGAAAAGTCCATTCTAAAAAAAAAGGAGCAAAAAGTGTGATTGCTAAAGAAACAAAAGTAATGGCAATTAACAATAAAAATAATAATAATGGTGATGATGATGATAATAATAATAATAAATATTACAAATTAATTACAAGTTAACTTTAAAAAATTAAGCAGAAATAAGTTTCTTATTCATACTAAGTACCCCAAAACTATAATACAAACAACATCCATTTTTCAAAGTTTAAAATTATTAGTTTAGAATAATCCTCTTGATTAGAATAAGGTAGATGTTCTTTAACCTTCCAAAATCAAAATGTTATCTCTCCCTCAAGTTATGAATTCAGATGAATGTAGATGCCCTATTTTAAAACTACATGATTTGAAACAAAAAAATTTAAAAGTAATAATAAACTTAGTAGTTAAAAGGTAAGATAAAACTAAAATGTGAAATTTCATGCGAAACTTTGAGAATGATTACACCAAGAGAATATGAAAAAGTGTCAAACAAATGCATTCGGTTTTCTTCAGAATGTATCAAAACCACAAATGATGATGATATTTTACAAATAATGCAAAATGTGATCCTGATCTTTGAACTTTGACTCCTTTGTCATTTTCAACCATAGGAACAAATATTTATCATTTTCCACCTCTCCAATAATAGAAAAGATGAGGAACTGGGATGATGATTCAAAGTGATTTAAATATATATTCACCTAAACATCAGCTAGCCATAAATAAAAAAAAAATATCTGAAAGAACTTTAGAAAATGTTCTTTGAATATTTATAATGCACAACTTTCTAAATATTAAATTGAGCAAAGCATTGACCTCATTAGTAAAGTCAAAACTTAAAAAAAAGTTGTTTTGATCTTATTGTGAGAAACAAAAAAATTTTAAAAAGTAACACAACATTCAAAACAAGTTATTAAGGATAATTTCTAGAATATGCTCACACTACCTGCTTTGACCTACAAATGACATGACCATCATGTTGTCAAACTTCTCTGAATTGACGTGTAAAGGCCAAATACCTGAAAGTTTGAAGATAATTTACAATACTTGATCAAAGGTTTTAGATTGGATCCTTTAAAGAGACATTTATGCTTTAAAACGACATGGACAGCAACAGCAATCAAATCAAAACCAAATCCATTTTTCACTACCTCTCTCAAATTTTCAAATGTGTCTATTTAAAAATGCTTCCAGAAGGTACTTTTGAAGTTCAAAATGGACTGCATAATACTGCTTCAAGCTAAAAGGGAATTAAATCCCCTGATTATACATTAAACCCACTTGAGTCATGATGAGAAAGCTCAATCTCCCTCTCACAAAAGTATAATCACCATATCTATTTCAGTATAGCTTGAGGTTTTGAAGAAGATAAAATTACGCTAAGCTCAGAAGAATTTTAAAAGGCTGCCATAAAGAGTACTGATTATTCCATAGGGACTGCTCTTTCTATTTTTTTTTTTTAAAACAAAATGAATCCTTGATGTCAATGATTCAAACCCCACAGAGCCAAGAATTTTTTAGTAATTTTCACTCAAAATCTATTCTTAATTACTGTTGAGCACTACCTAAAACTCTATCTCTTTATAATTCTTCCTTAAAATATTCATAACTTGACTTGAACCTTTCTCTTTGGGGAATAAGAGCTATACAGCAGAAAATATACTTAACATGGGGAAAAAAGTTCTCTGTGATGGCTCATTCAATTATCTCAAAATGTAAAAGTTAGTGGATGGCAGTATAAGTTAGTTCAAATACCATTTAAGTGGTACATAAAGGCAAGAATACATTCTATAAATAGACATGGAGAAGTATGAAAATTAATGTGGTTGCTATCTTTATCAGATACATCTCAGTAAAGATTCAATTTAAAAAAATATGAAACAACCTACAACATTCAGGTTAAAGCTTAAGAAAAAAAAACTGATTAAAATGTCATCCATCATGTTACTGCCAAACCATGAACCATTTGAACAGACATGATACCTATATAAGGCTACTCAATTTGAAAAGAAATTGACATAAGGACAATTAATGGAAAAATTATGCCCATTTAATAAATCAGAAACAACTTTTGGACTCACCTATCATTAAAAAGTGAAGTTTTTAATTTAAAACAGGAAAGCTAAACTAAAAGCAGTGTTTTGAATGCCTGTCCTTCCAGTTCCAAATATTGAATTCTGATACAAACCTTGCTTGCACTAATACGAGGTCATGATCATTCTGTCTGAAGGTACGAACCTTTAATCCCTGGCAAATCAATGCTGGCTTGCTCATTGATACCAATGCCATTCCTGGTAATGCGCAAAGAGCCTTCTTTAAATGCTCCAGAGCAAGTAACCAGCTGAAAAAATTTTGAAAAACCCAATTTTATTACAAAGTTAAGTATCTCTTAAAAAATGAGAGAGAGAGAGAGAGAGAGTGTGTGTGTCATAACCTGTTTTGAAAAGCTGAAAAAAATTATGATCTTACTTGTACCTTTAGATTGAGGGTGAAGAAGGACTCACATGAGGTAACTGCTGTTAAATACTTTCATGCTAGCATGTATGCACAGAAACTATGAAAAACCGTCAAGAATCATTGAAAGTACTTAACTATTTAAAAGCACATCATGAATGAATGAATCAATGTCACCATTTGTTGTTTAATTCTTAAGTGCAAAGTGAGTTCATTCATACAATAAGTCATTGATAATGCCAAAAAGGTAAGAACTTTATTCAATAATATATTTTTAAGAACTGTCTTAGCACTTTTTTCCTGATTAATTATATGACATTTGATGACTCCATATTGCTTATGATTAACTTTTTTTTTTTTTTGTTTTAAGCTGAACATGTGAATGGCCCTATTGGAAATGCAATTCTACAGAGTTGTGTCACTTTATTGGAAGTTGTGAGTTCTGTTCACCAATCAGAAGCATTTCAAAGATCTAAGCAGATCTAGATAATTTTGTTGTAAATGTTTTCTCATGTGCAAATTTTGTTTCCCAATTTTTACTTAAAGTGTCACTCTTTTTTGGCTGATGCTATTGATAGATAGGCTAACAACAACTTCAAGCAGAGCTCATGACTTCCAACTAGGTAGGATAACTTCCTCTTCAACTATTGAAGTAAATAAAAAACATAATTTGTTTCTCACCTGTCCTTGTCCCTGCCTTTCTAGGTCTACAACAACCATGTCTACAATTGGACCCAAGTTAACAAACGTTTCCATCACTTGAACATATGATCCTGAAGCATCCCTCTTTGAGTTAAGCTAAAAAAAATATGTAAAAAAAAATTAGAAAAAAATTTGAACTTCTTAGACAGTTTTATGGCACAGGTCATTCAAAATGAAAACATTGTAAGAAAGTAGGATTAAAAATTATGAATGCATAGAGGACAAATTTCTACAAAAACAATGAAGCAAATTCTCCGTCAAATTATTCACCACAAAAATATGTCTGATGGAAATAATTATTTTGGAGGTTAAGGTATTCACAGAAACCTGTATGTAGATAAAACCTACTTTTTAATGGTAAGAGAAAGATGTGTAAATCAACCCGCACAGAGTTCTTCACTTCTTAGACTCAGTCACACACACTCGGCTAAGAGCTGTTAGCTTACAAAGTCTCGGGATCAAGGGAGGTCACTCTGCTCGCTACATAACCCCCCTCCCAGCGTGGTACAGCCCAACTGTAAGAGCAACAAATTAAAAGTCAAATTCGGAAATAGTCTCGCCATGAGAGGAAACGTAGAGGTCGACGTTGGATTCTGCCAGAGCGGGTAGTTGAAACGGTACCAAGCCTGTCATCTGACTGAAGAGTTGAAAAGCTCAGGACTGGGAGAACACTAGAGGGTCCTAATCCTAGTAATGTCGTTGGCGATGGCTCCGCTGGGCAGATGAGTGGTGTACTCTCTTTGCTATTACCAAACTGCCTGATGAAAGCAGTCTTAAGGCGATTGATTGAGACAGTTTCTGTGCACCTTTAATGTGAAGAGTGAAGTATTTGTCACTTTTACTTACAACACGAAATGGCCCGTAATAAGGACGTTGAAGCGGGTGCTTGTGCAAGTCCTTCCGAACGTACACATACTTGGCTGATGCCAAACTGGAGAGTACGTGTATATTTTGATTGCCATGAAATCTTGGCTGAGTTGGTTGAATTGAGCGCATGGTTTGTTGGAGATGTCTCAAAAACGGTAAGTCTGGTGTGATAGTATGTGCGTGGGGAGGTTGTAGGAACTCTCCAGGTATGCGGAGTGTCGAGCCGTAAACAAGCTCAATAGGGGCGCAGTCAAGATCAGCTCTCCAGGTTGAGCGAATGCCTAGGAGGACCATGGGAAGCTCATCTAACCAATTAGGACTAGTAGTGCGAGCCTTGAGTGCTGTTTTTAGTTGGCGATGTAAGCGCTCGACCATCCCATTCGCCTGCGGGTGGTAAGTTGTAGTGGTTTTGGCTTTGATGCCCAGAAGTTTGTTGAGCATAGTCCACAATGTAGATGTGAACTGTCTGCCTCTGTCTGAAGTTACATCTTCGGGAACACTAAACCTTGCTATCCAATGTTGGAGAAGAGCTGACGAACAGGTGGAAGCATGAGCATCAAGAAGAGGAACAATTGACGGCCATCTTGTGAAGCGGTCAATGATGGTGAACAGGTAGGTCATGCCTTGGCTTTGAAGGAGAGGCCCAACCAGGCCTACATGGAGACTGCAGAACCTATCAGATGGGGGTAGGCGTTCTGTGAGTTTGGCGCGAGTATGGTGGTGGATTTTAGAGGCCTGACAGTCAGGGCACTTTTTGCACCACTTGCGGATGTCACATCTCATGCCATGCCACACAAAACGTCGCGCAATTGCCTTTTGTGTTGTCTAACACCCGCATGTGAGAGTTTGTGGGTCTGGTTAAATACTTGAGGAGGTGGGTAGCACTGGCCTTGGATCTCCCATGGAAGTGTCGCAAAGGAGCTTTGTTGTACCGATATTGATGTCTTTGAGTATCAGTCCTGTGTCAGGTGTTCGATATGAGGCCATTTCACCTGAATTTTCTTGTTCTTTGGCCAGTGTGTTGAAATCAACATCCTCAGTGTAAGAAGAACATACTGCACTAATCCTAGACAGAGCATCTGCAACCATGTTGAATTTGCCTTTGATATGTTGGATGTCCGTGGTAAATTCTGCAATGAAAGAGATGTCGGGCCTGGCGTGGAGAACGTTCAGTTTGGCTTTTTAAGGCAGGCGTCAATGGTTTGTGGTCGGTATAGAGGGTAAAGGGGCGCCCTTCCAGAAAGTGTCTGAAATGTCGAATCGCACCATAGGATGCCAAAAGTTCACGATCGAAAGCGCTGTATTTCTTCTCAGAATCTGATAATTTTCTGGAAAAGAATGCAAGTGTTACCAATGATCCACCTTGGCGTTGTTCAAGCTGAGCACCTATGGCAGTGTTTGACACATCTACAGTGAGACTGGTAGGCCTGTTTGGTTGAGGATGGTGGAGAAGCACTGCTTTGCTGAGAACTTCCTTGACTTTGTAAAAGCATTTTGGCATTCCTTGGACCAAGCGATATGTTATCCTTTGCCACTCGCTTGGGAATGAAGTGGAGCAAGAACTGCACCTATTCCCCCAAGAAAACAATGATAGCAGTTTATCATCCCGAGAAAACGCTGTAGGCTTGTGCAATCTCCAGGCGCACTGCTGTCTCGGAGGGCTGTTATACGGTCCGGAAGTGGGGCGATTCCCTCGGCACCGACACGATGGCCTAAAAAGTAAAGTTTGGAAGCACCAAAAACACACTTGACCCATTTAATAACCATTCCATTGGACGAAAGACGGTTGAAAAGTTGCTGGAGGTGCTGAGAGTGTTCTTGGTGTGAAAAACTGGCAACTAAGATGTCGTCGAGGTAAACAAAGAAGAATGGCAGGTCTTGGAGTATTCCATCCATCAAGCGCTGAAATGACTGGGCAGCATTTTTAAGACCAAAAGGCATATGGAGGAACTCCCGGAGACCAAAAGGGGTGATGACAGCCGTCTTTGCTATGGAAGATGGAGCTATGGGAATCTGATGGTAGCCCCTAATCAAGTCAATTTTGGAGAACACTGTGCAGCCAGCTAAATTGTTGTTAAAATCCTGAATATGTGGAAGTGGGTAGCAGTCATCACCAGTTGATATATTGAGACGTCTGTAATCACCACATGGTCCCCATTTACCATCAGATTTAAGAACAATATGTAGTGGTGAAGACCAAGGGGATTTCGAGCGCCGGACAATACCCATTTTTTCCATATGCAGGAACTTGATTTTGGCAACGGAAAGCTTTTCTTGGTCAAGTCGCCGTGCTCGAGCATGAGTTGGAGGGCCATGTGTGACGATTTGATGTTCAATGCCATGTTTGTTGACGGTGTTGTTGAACTGTGGAATGAGAAGCTCAGGAAACTGTTGGAGTAAGTATGAGAACTTGTTCCGGTGAGGGAGATCCAAGCCTGAAAGCCCATGGGGTTTTGTATTTTCTTGGAGGAAAATAGGAATATTGTCTAGGGACAAAAGGCGTTTTCTGCCGAAGTCAATAGCAAGTCCGTGTGTTGTGACGAAGTCAGCCCCAAGGATGGGTCGAGTGACATCAGCGAGGTAGAACTCGTGGTTTTAATTTCTCTTTGGCCCTAATGATAATAAAATGTTGTGTTTGCCCCCAGTCCGGATGGAAGTCCCATTGGCTGCAGCAAGTGTTGTTGATAATGGTTGAGTGCTATGATCTTGTGTGGAGGCAGGGTATACAGATACCTCTGCTCCCGTATCCACTAAGTAGGCCTGTCCTGATGTCCGATCAAAAAACAGACAGCGTGTTGGAATGGAGTGTAGTGCCAGTTGCCGCCACGCCTAGCGGCTGGCTTTGTCATTTTCCCAAAACAGCGAGGAAAATTTACAACCTGACTGAAAATTACGGGCTTGTGGGCTAAATCTTTGGTGATAAAAACACACTGTTGGGGGTACCAGTTGTTGATGTAGGTCTATTTCCAAGGCGTTTTGGTGAAAATTTATTTGCTTTTTTGATCGTCTCAACCACAGCAAGGCACGGCTGTTAAAACAGACCAAAAAGCAGCAACTTAGTTTGCTTCCAGGCCCTACCTAAGACGCCCGCAGTTAGTGGGTGGATTGGTGATCAATCACCTGTCACGCAGGCTACAACCGTGTGTGCCCGTGCATGACGCTGCACTGCTGTTAAATCTTATATTGGGAATTTTTACTTGTTTTTGCATTGCAATAAATATGGCCTCATTAACACCAAGTATATCAAACGTATAATCATTTTAAAGCTGAAATTGTCCTGAATACAACGCTATATTTTTTATCTCTCAATTATAAAGTGTTTAGATGGTGCAGGTGAATCTTCATACTTCTAGTAAAAGAACAGAAAAAAGTCTTGATTTTCATAACACCTCAGTTTGATAGGAATATTTCAAAAGTGAAACAATTTTATCGCTTAAAAATTGTTTCCCGATATTTGAAAGATTAATATAAAGAACTTGTTTCAAGTGCGAAGAGTTTTTCATTGATTTTATATGATTTTTTAAAATAATTCCACACGCTCGGGTCTGCACGAACTACCCGCAAATAACACTCTGCACTATTAGATCTACCTTAGAAGCCTCAAACCAACACTGTTAAATATGGAGCAGCACTTAGAATCTGAACGCAACCAAAAGCTCCATGAAGTTTGCAGATCTTGTTGTGATATATCGCTAAATAACAGATAGAGGAAACAATCAAAAGTTTCTTCTGTGCGGACTTTATCAACGGCTCGTTACTAACTTTTGGTGTTCACAATCATTCCAGTAACAAACAAAAAAATATTTTTACAATATGCTTTTAATATTCTGACGTAAATAAACTCAAAGCACTTAGGCGTCAGAGGTTTGAAGAAAGTTATAATAAAAGCTTGAAAATATTACACACACACACACAGAGAGAGAGAGAGAGAGAGAGAGAGAGAGAGAGAGAGAGAGAGAGAGAGAGAGAGAGAGAGAGAGAGAGAGAGAGAGAGAGAGAGAGAGAGAGAGAGAGAGGAGAGAGAGGAGAGAGAGAGAGAGAGAGAGAGAGAGAGAGAGAGAGAGAGAGAGAGAGAGAGAGCTCTTACTCTTAGCACACGCCGCGCCAATTGAATAACTTAAGGCAAAGTAAACGTATCACTTACCTGTAAAGGAAGACAATGCGCAACCCTACACAAGTTTCATTTTCTTCTTAGTGTGTGTTTTTAATTTTGTTAAAAGTTAACACCAGGCCTCCCTCATATATATTGACGCTCCACAGCTTGAACTACGATATTCTATCGTTGTTTAGATTTATTATTTAATATCAAAACGCCGTACCAGCGCTGTAAGAGGTGGACTATCACAACTCAAACCCGCATAACTTAGAAACGGAGAACTCTTCGCTAATGCCCTTTGGTGGGTGTTAAGTTCAACATATATATGAAATGCTGTAAAAATTTCATCCCCAAAAATTGTTTCAATTTTTCATAAATGTCCCGTAAAAAACGTCACCAACTTATGATTATTCCAGATTCATGTACTTATTCAAGCGCTCAATAACTCCATCAATTACATGAAAAGAAGGGGAAAAAATATATCCTCGTATCGCTGAAATATAGATGTAACAAATTATATGATTTTTGTAGTTCTTCCTTTCATGCATAAGCTTAAATTCTCCATTGTTTTGGTGTGAAAATTAGATCTAAAATCTAAAGCTGCGAGGAAAGGGGAATCCACTTTCTGCAGGGATGGTTGACCCCATGACCCGATTGGGTTACAGGCTGCTTCACGGGTGCGGCAGGCAAACTAAAATGCCGCTCTTTAACAGCCGTGAAGGAAGCCTCAACACCGGCCTGTGTAACTTGTTGTATCCCTGTCCTGCCTGCACAATGTGCCTCCCAGATTCGGTCTGCAGCCTCGACAAGTGTTTCCATATCCTGGAACTCTTGGCCGGCAAGAATACAGCGTACATAAGGGGGGGAAGATGAACAAAAAGAGAGCCTTTTTAAAGTTGCGGGATCATCATTTAAAGAGTTGATCTTATGCAGGAGAGCGGTTGGTTTACGATCACCCAAGCCGCTAAGGTTTAAAAGTTCACTGTCCAGCTGGGTCTGTGACTTGCCGAAAGCCTTAATAAAGTTTTTCTTTCGATAAGCATATTTTTCCGTCTCGGGCGGGTTGATAAGGAACCCTTGGACCTCCTCAGCCGATTTTATGTCCAGTGCGCTAACGACATAATCGTATTTTGTCTGGTCCTGCGTAATGTTTTTTGCACTAAATTGGACTGGTGGACAAGAACTCTGGCAGTTTAACTGACACAGCATTGAGTTGGTTGCAAGGTTTCAGGGATTGTAGGTGGCTGGTTAAGGCAGCCAGGAGTTCAGACTCACCTTGAGGATTAGACATAGTGGTAGCGAAATCAAGTTTTAGATCTAGTGCAGTTTATAATAATGTCGTTAAGTATTGTAGATCTAGATCTAGCGAATTCTGCGCTGAAGTCACCAATTTGGAGGTTAAGGTAATCACAGAAGCCTGTATATAGATAAAACCAACTTTTTAATGGTAAGAGAAAGATGTGTAAATCAACCAGCACAGCGTTCTTCACTTCTTAGACTCACTCACACACACTCGGCTAAGAGCCATTAGCTTACAAAGTTACGGGATCAAGGGAGGTCACTCTGTTCGCTACAATATCAACTTAAAATGCAATCAGGAGCAACTGTTACCCTCTTGCACTATTCAAAGAAAACTTAAAAAAAAAAAAGGAAAAAAAGAAAAAGAAAAAGCAGATCACTGAACACCTGTTCCAGTGCCAAAGGGTTTCAATTAACCACATATAGCCCTACCCCTCTACAGTTAACCACACCTTGCTGGCTTGCACCTAGATCTCATAGGGCCAGCTCGAGCAGCAATGCCTGCAAAGCTTTGAACAAGCTACAATTTGAGCACTAGGAACAGACTTTTCCTGTTTTTTTTACCTTCAAGTTGCCACTCTTTATTTTGTTTCCTGACTTTGGAAACAGCAACTTAATTCTCTAACTTTCCTCTAATAGTTTATATCTCTATGAGGGTTTCTTAATTTTCATTTCTCTTTTTCCTTCTTCCTTCTTTGCCACTTCCCCTCCCTTTTTCTCTCCATTTATATAATTTTCCCTGCAGGTTGATGTTTTTACTTTTTTCTTCTTCACCCCCCTCCCCCTTCCTACATCTCTCTACCTTCCTCAAAGCCCAAGCACTAGAATGTGAGTGCATTATGTGCGTTTGTAGTCTAGATTAAAGAAGACAACCAAAACATAATATTTCCACAACCTTTTTGCTAGTCAGAGCTACCTTGTCTAATGACACCTCTGGATTGTCGTTCATCAATGAGCCCTTTTAAAAACTTGGCAAAGCAAAAATTAAAGTTAAATCTCCTATGTACACATGCCTAAATCTAGTTTGGATCTTCGCTTTCTTTAATCTAAACCAATCATTGTCACCTGTCATTCTAAAAACAGATTATTCATCCTTATCTATTTGCCGGAACAGGTTAAAGTTACTTTTAGTCTAGTCCAACACTTGTTCGTTGTAAGTTGCCTTGTACAAAACTAAAGGTGAGTCTCAAGCAAAATAACCACACCTCTTGAATAAATGACATGAAGAGGCAGCCTATTAGATTGAGTGAAATAAGACAACCCCTAATTGAACTCTTTTTCAATGGTTAAATCTATTTTCAGTGTCTGAAGTTTTATTCAGTTTTAAGACTCACTTTCACAAGCTGGCTGTCACCCAGATGAGACCCCAGGAATACCACACCATTGTCCAGATAGAGAATTTTCTCTGGAATAGTTGTCTGCAAGATGGGAAGTAAGCAGTCTTAATCTTTTTAGCCCATACTTATTTACTTCCTAACTTTTTACAGAGCTATGAATTAAAAATTAAGTCATAAAATCGTTTTTAAAAAATGTCTAAACATCAAATTTGAGACCTGCAGAAATTAAAGCAAAAAGTGAGAACAGCTCTTTCTTCAGATAATGAATGTTTAAGCTAGGTCGCACTTGCATTTTTAACATTAAGCAAATATATTTATATGTATATATATATATATATATATATATGTATATATGAAAAAAATACAATCAAATAAATTCAAAGTCAACCAATATTGCAAGGAAGGCCTCTCAAGCTAGGGTTATTGAATTTTTTGGCATTTTAATAATTGAGTTCCATCAATAGTGATTAATGTGTAATATCAGTGTTGATTATGTGAATATGTGTACAGCAATGGCACAATTTCTGGTAGAGGCAGAGTTGACACTGCTTGCACACTTGTTATAAAACAAATCCACATGCTGAGGGTGACAACACTTCCCACTACAAAGCCCCAAGCAAAACTTGAGTCATTAACCTATACAACTATGAAGAATTTACCAGTATGCTAGTTTATCATCAACATGCAAGCAGATTTTCTCAAGACGGTAAATCTCCCCCTTGCACTTGGCAGCAAGAACAATATAGATTCTCATTTTCTAAACCTTCTCTCCCAAAGAAACAATCCATTCTTGATAATTGAGTTTATGAATTTAGAATAATAAAACTTTTGAACTCTGAAACAATAAAAAATTGGGAAAAGACTGAGTATCTTAAATCAGATCCCTAGCGAGTTAAAGAACTATAATAACAAGCTTGAAAAATAGTATAGTGAAACAAAACAGTTACAAGTGCCTAAAAATTCCTACCACTCCAAGAGTCTCAACTTTAAGGTCCTTGACAAGGATTGTGCCATCCATTTTCTCTTCCTTTTCAAGAATCAGCATAAACAGGTCACCTGCTAAGTTCCCCAGCAGGTAACGAGAGCCATTTGCATCCACTTTGCCGTAACAATTGATTGGACTCAGCTATTAGAAAAAAAGCAAGCAACATCAGAGATAAGGGCAACTCTTGCTAATAGACTCAAACAACTTTATGAACATTTTTCGCCTTTGTCAGCACTTGTGACTATACAAAAAATGCAAGAAAAATTATTATACAACTTTGATAAAAACAAAGGGTTTCAACAAAAATGACTGTTCCTATTCAAAACAATTTGTATCTGATAATTCTAATAGAAAACTAAGAACGAAGAGAATTCTAAGGATATTTTAGTTATACATGCCTTGGACTTAAGAACAACACAAACCCTATTATACATAGTATTAAGCACTTTATAATAATTCATTTCAATTCCCACAGTATATTGACAAGGATATAATAACTTGATTGAACGATGTACTTTGATTTGGGCTGGAGCTATTGCAATATAGTTGTCTCCATTATGATATGTGATAGACTCCTGACCAAGAATCACACAGCCACCAAAAGGTTCTGGAACTGACACAAACAAAAATGAAAGTAAATTACCTTTAGGCATGTGAACAAGGTAGTGAAATTCAATTATGGTTTTAAAAATTACCACCTTCAGTACTTAAAGTCTTAAATATGAAAAAAATTCATAAAATAAAATAAGAGGATTGTGAGTGTGAGTTTGTGGGGGAGGGGAAAGGAAGAAGGTAAACGACAAAACAACATATGTCCGTTTATATATCTTCATTTTAGAAACAGGAAATGTATGTTGGTAGAAGTCCAATGCTAGCTATAAAATTATCAAGACAAATATATACATGGATTTCCAATTTCGGTTGAAGGGTGGTATGATTACCTATCTTGTGAGAATACTTCATCTCAAGAACTTTATGCTCAGAAGATCGGACAGGTGTTAGTTCTTTATGTATTTTATACCTTCTCTACTGAGCATTAAAAAACCTGTGAAAATCTTAACTCTCGAGAGATTCCAGGTGAGTGAAGCTCAAGGGGTTATATACTATGTTAAAGGTTTTAAGACTTAGATCAATATCATCACTTGGGACTCTCTCTAACAATCTCTCTCCAATGTTTATGGTTAAGCTTTAGACATTGGTTTTTATGTCAATCCTTAAAAGAAACACATTTTTTGTAACTGATTCAAAAATCTAGGTTTAGTTATTGCAATTGCAGAAGTACAATACAAAATTTTACTATTTTTGTGCTTATTGGATTACTGACTCAATGTGAAACCATATTTAGCCTGTCAGTGTAAGTAAAGACAATTTGATCTTTGTGTTTTACAGACATTAAAATAGAACATGATTTATATGCTTTGTAGAAAAAAAAGCATGTAATAATTTACATTAAAGCTGAGTGGTTAGATTACTTTACGCAACTGAGTAATATTGGAAACAAAAATCCATGATATTAAAAAAAAATTCAAAAAGTCCTTAAAAAAACTAAAATAAACCTCCTGTTTTCCATTATCTTAACTAGGCCAGAGCTCTGCTGTAAGTACTTATCTTTTCAAAAGTAATTCTGCTTCGAACTTAAGATTAGTGCATCTTTTTTTCTATCATCAAAGTAAGAACCTCTTGTATTTAACATACATTTTGCTGCTTCTAGTTCTTTAACAGAAATATTGAACTTTATTTCTAAATTCTTCATTTCATAACTAGCCTTTCTGACTTTGTCCATATCATTTCACTGTTTCTGTCATGCACTCCTTTCTCATATTCTCTCTTCACCTTTCCTCTCATTAGTTAATGAATTCTCTGGTTTCCCTCTTCGTTCACTTCTTCTTCCTCAACAGTCGAGTCCGCTTATTCCGAAATCATTCGGATAAAAAAAAGGCCTTCAAATTATCAGAATACATAAAGAAAGAGAGTTAAAAAAATGTTGATGACAGATCAGAAATGTTGTACAAGTGTGCAGGGGGTTGGGGGTGGGCCTAACCCCTTTCTCTCTTGTAGCCTTATTGCAGACTCTTGCCTGTAATGTAGGTGGGCAAACACACACACACACACACCAGAATCACTTGCCGTGGAGCATAGAACTACATGTACTTTGTTTTACAAGCCTTGAAAAGTGCTTTCACTGTGTAATAAAAAAAAATCACGCCAAAATCGCTTTGAATTAACCGGATCATTATTTCAAAATTCGAAGTAACCGATATTTTTTAATAAAGCTTAAATAGAGAAATATTAAACGACTTTGAAATATCCAAGAATTCGAAATATACGGATTTAAATTATTTGGACTCAACTGTATTATATATGACATTCATTCCTGCCTTTTCCTCAAACAACTAATGTTCTTTTATTTCCTTATCAATCCATTTCTGGCATAGACCCCTTTGAGGCTCTTCTGTTTAGTCATGGCCAAAATTGCCTTAAAACCCTCAATAATGTAAATCAATTACCGTATAATTTTCACAATAAATGATGTGAAGAGAATTGGCTATGAATAAAGCAAAGGAGACTTTCAAGACAATCATTTTGTGCAAATCTAAGCTATCGTACTCACACAGATATTGCATACATCATTTGATCCATTTTTGTACTTTATAATCATGCTACTACACTTGACATACCTAGGAATAGATCTAGCTCTATAAGCCAAATAAGTTTATTAAAATTTGCAACTAATCTAATATTAATCATACCTACGTTCCAGAAATTAAGACTGGCAGAATAATTTGATAATTATATAAATTCTATCCACTCTATGAATAATCTGTTAAAGGAAAAAAAATAAACAAACATCAAATTCAAAGGAAAAGCTAGCCACATGTTTAATAACTTAAGGATTAGGTTTATAAATGTAGATCTGGTTCAGACGATGAAAATGATTCATCTACAAGATAGACCTACAATGCTGAACTATCTTTGCCTGTCTCTCTGTAAAAGCTACCAATCTTTTTTTAAAATTAGATTATGCACATTAATTTTTTATCAAAGGTAAATAGTGAAGATGCCATAACAATTGGCTCATTATGACGTTCAAGTTTGTTTCTTGTCTTTGATAAGAAGGAAAGAGCACTACATGTGTTTTGTGCTGCTCTTAGTGACCAAACCAAATCTTTCCAATGACTGCTTTCCTTACATCCAGCCCAGTGCTGCAAAGCAACAAACACTCATGCCCAGAAAATCCAAGAATTGATCCCAATGTTAGTTAATCACTGGTATCAAATGTGGCCTATATCTAGTGTTTTGCAAGCCCAATGATCATTTTACACGGTTTTAAAGGTCAGGAAATTTCTGTGCCACCTGGAATACCTGGAATATAAGGCCATCACAGAATCTTGAAAAAATTTTACCAATTGAACTTTGGTAAACTAGTGAAATGTTTCAGAGCTGGAAGTGAGATGGTAATATTAACTTCTAGTAATACAAGGTCAGAAAGCAAAAGAGTAACTAACCTGGAATTAACATGGCAGCCATAGTTTCAACATTTTCTTGTTTCCATGGCCCCTTTTGGAAATTTTTTTCCCGTAAGGAGATTTCATATGTTTTTACATGGCGCCCACTTTGATCCTAAAAGCAAATTGAATGAAACTTTAATTTAACATCATAAAAAACAGGACTTTCAATATTTAATGACCTTATGAATTCTATGTTTTGACCATACTATAATGCTGAAAACTTTTCTCATTGAAAATGTCGACTAACTCTCTTTGAAAGAAAAATAACAAACATATATACACACACAAAGAAACGAACAAATCAATATGTCAGACAGATTTTAAAAAAGTTATGGCCATTTCAGACCTACATTGTGGATAAATCAAAACTGCCAGATTTTTGTGGGTTTTTCTTCTTCTTTTTTCTGTTTTTTTGAGGGGGGTGGGGGGCACAGTAATCAATTCCAATAATATAATAAAAAAAAATCCCATTCAGAAATCTTATGGAGTACATTCCTTTCATCTAACTTGATTTTATTACCACCACAAAACTACTATAATAAGGAATTTAAAGCTAGATCTAAATATATAACAGGTTCGATCCTTTCTAAATCTACATATGGAGAGCCCATTTTCAAGGAGTAGTGAGCGAAAAAAAAAGGTTTTCTGTAAGAGTTTCCCTACCATAAGGCCTAGGTTGGTCGTTACCTCATTCTTTCTCCAATAACCAAATCCATTCTAGATCTTGAATAAAAACCTAATCTTCCAGATTTCTTTAGGTAACGAAGTGGTTGAACTTTATAAAATAAAGTATATTTATCACTTACTGAAAATTCAAAAGTTTAAAAGCTGTTTATTCAAAATTGTAATTATACCTGATATATGAGGGCCACAGTAGGTGTCTGGCATCCATACAAGAAAGCCATGTCAATGATGTAAAGCTCCTCAACTCTGTAAATATAATTGATACAAATATAAAATTTCTTTGTAACTGTTTTGATGAGAGATGTTTGAAAAGAAAAAAAATGAAATCTTTTAAAAGGACTAAAAAGAAACTTTTTGCTCAATCTGAAAAAAAAAAGAGGAACTTTTGCAGTATGCTTTCACTTTATCCCTTTTCGCAAAACATGCAAAATTGATATATTCATGCCTAGTTGCTCATGAAACTTGGACAAATGTCAAGGCTAATAAAAGTCTGAACAAACAAAGCAATTTGTTATATCTTAAAATGTATGCTTTACAAAGTATTAATTTTAACCCTTTCCCCAGCAAGTGGGTGTAATCCACCCAGATACTCCGTATTTTGCTAATAAAACGAGTTGCGTCTTTTGGATTTGGTTCATACTGCACCTAATCCTCAAGGTAGATGGTGTGGTTCCCTTCATCGGTAAAAATTTGCATATTTGGTATTATGGTGTAGGTTATGTGGGGTCAAAGTTTTTTTCAACAGTCCCAGGCAAGTGGGTGTATCACACCCATACACTCTTTTATAGACATTTTAATAAAGAATAATAAACAGCTCACTGCCATAACACCAAATTTATTAATAATACTTTCAAATAGTAAGTGGAACAGGTAATGGAGATCAAATACATGAACAAATTAATTCCTTACAAGTAATTAATAGACTGTTCGTAGCAATATTATTGAAAAAAAAAACTTGTTTCCCCTTTTCCTCGTATAATCTTACAAGACCTCCCCTTTCCCCCTATCCATTTGCTCTCCCAGTCACTCTGCATCCTCCCTCCTTATTCCCATCATTTCCAAATACTTCTGACCCCAAAGGCCAACAATCTTTCCCTTTTCCTTCCCATTCACTTGACTATTGTTTGAGTTCCTCATCCTTCAAACACTAAGATGCAATACGACTGTGTAAAATGTGACTATTCCAGTCAACTATGAACAATTTTCGCAGAGGAACACGACGTGATCTTGGCAAATGTGCCGTTCACATGTATTGCAGACAGTTTTTGTTTTCCGATCCTTTTTTGCAGGGCAGTATGAGCATCGCTTTTGCTTCTTAGCTGGCCGGTCAGTTTTTGCAGCCTTTGCTGGGGGTTGCTGAGGTGCAGGTTGTGGCTCTGGGCAAAGGGATTTCAAAACACAAGCGATGTTTTGTCTGATGATCTCATGGTGTGATGGGAAGGTGGCGCGTCGCTCGATCTGAGCCACCACAAGGCACCGTGCAACAGTCAAGTTGAATCTCTCTGTTGTCTTCATGGCTCAGCGTATGAACCGGGAATTCACACTTGAAAACAACCCTGGCAGCAATTGATCCAAGGTCAAGGATGTTGAAAAAGTACACCATCGGCCAGCATTTGGACTTTTGTTTGGTGGTGAATGCGTGTGTCATTTGATCCATAGCATCAACGCTGCCGTTTGTTTTGTTATAGGTTAGGACGATGTCTGGCTTGCCATTATTACCAACCCCAGCCTTGTTGTGTATGGTGCTTAGGAGAAAGACATTCTTTTGTCTCTTGCTTTGGAAGGACACGACGGTGGTTTCATGCCTGAAGAGAAATTTTGACTCTCCCAGTGGAATGTGTTTTTTTTTTCTTGGAAGGCTTTTGGCAAGAAGTGCTTGTTCCTCTTGATAGTCCCCACCATTGTAAGTTTGTTTTTTGTGAAGGTTTCGACCAGTTTCAGATTTGTGAAATAATTGTCACAGGTGATATTGCGACTACTTCCACAGAAATCTTGTATAAGTGTCGTTACGTTTGCCGCTACCCCAAAGTTTCTTTCAGCGAGTTTTGTACTTGTCGTTTTTCCAAGGTAGGGAGTGCCTCGAAGTGGGTAGTTTGTTGAGGAGTCACATGCCTAAAAGATTTTAAGGCCATATTTGTCCGCCTTGCTAGGCATATATTGGATGAACCTGCATCGCCCCGAAATGGTACCAACTGCTCTCCCCTGGAACATAATACTTTGCCAGATTGCTGTGGAACGAGTCCCATAGATCCCTTATTGGTGCAAGCAAATCTCTTCCTTGACAAACAGTTCTTGTTGTTTTGTCATCAAATCTCTGATAAAATAATTGGCTTTTTATTTATACAAAATATATATACAGGTGTACTACATTCACTTGCCAGGAAATGGATAATTTCATTTTTCCTTTATAATTAGTATATGGGTGTACTACACCCACTTGCGGGGAATCAGATGTTAAATACCTTGCCGGGGAAAGGGTTTAGGTAAAATTGAAATTGAAGTGATACATTTCATGGAAGATGCTGCCAAATTTTTAAAGATGTTTGAACTGAGATAAAATTTAAATCGTTGTTTCACTATTGATGAAAACAAGCTAAGCCATATGCATTTTGAATTAAGAGCGTCACAAGATTAGCCTTAATAATGTATGAGGTGCTTATAAAAAATATGTTCTTTTAAAGTACCACTACAAGTTTGAGTAAACATGGCACTAGGTCTAAATTAGTACCTGTTTCAAAAGTTGAAATAAAACCTGTGCAGCATGTCATTGATTTTAGAGCGATCAAGTCTATAAAAATAGCCTCAACCACAAGAAAAAGCTTAATCAGCTGTTCTCAGTATATGTACATAGTCAAAGCTGTAAACAATAGATATTGTCAATTCCAACTTTGCTCCTTCTTTGCATGATTAAAATAAAACTAGCAAAACTTCTCAATTAGAGACTAAAATAAATTAATATGTATATATTAAATTTTCCCTACAGCAGATTTTGGTTTATATTACATCAAGGCACTAATAAATGTTGATGAATTAAAAAAATGTAGAACCAGGTCTCTGCTCAAAATTTTAACTTATGCAAATCTTTCAGTTCTTTGATCTAGAATCTGTATCAAGACCCAGTCCTGCCTTGATTAGTTTAGAAAATAGAATAATGATGAATCTACATCTATTACAATACCATAGTTTTAACACTTTTAGTTGCATTCTTGAAGCTGACACCACTCTTACAGTTGCTGCTATAGTAATAGTGTTAGCAAGGTGAAACTTCTCAACCGATCTGTTTTTGAGACATTGCTTCTTGAATAGCCCTTGATATTATGCATGGGTTATTATTGTTTCCAGCCAGTCTTTTATGTCTTGCTCCGGTTGGCCTTCCTCTTCCTCTTTTGCCCTCTACTTTTGCTTTTAAAATGTGCCTCTCAAGAGTTTCATGGGATACAACTAGAGGTAATAAAATTTAATAAGACTTCTTTCAATTAGAATCTACTTCCAATTATCCAGTACCTTGATTTTTCACTTTAGATTCCACTTTATTAACAACAATAATACAATTTACTCACCTTATATTGAATGCTACCAGCTCTTTATTATCCTTCTCCAGAGGTATGACTTTGACAAGCCCATCATAAAGTCTTAGGCCAATCAGTCTGCATTCAGGATCAATTATGCCTAAAATTCCTGTTTCTGACAACCTTCCAATCCTATCCTGTGAAAAATGTGTTCATTTGAAAGCTGCAATAATCAATGTTAAACACATAGCACCTTTTTTGCAATGACCTTTAATTCGTGTTCCTGGTAATTAGATGGTGAATTTCTCGTTCCTTATAGTTAAAATTATTGCCAATCATGCATTTTCCAACCAAACTTCTCTTGTGGAAATGAAAAAGTAATTACTTTTAAACAGCAATAAATCAAACTGAAAGTGAAAGAGCGTTGAAAAAAGTCATCTCAATAAAATATTACTGAACTTTTAACTAATTGAAGACACCCTGTTTAAAAACAGAGACACTATGCCAAGATTTTCATCCGCCAAATGTTAATTTTTTTTTTTAAATAACCAATAAATATCTATAACAAGAAGGTATAGTCAAAAACATATATATATATATATATTTTTTTTTTCATTTACTAAATAAAGTGTCAAATCAGGACCACGTCCATGTAACTCTTCTTGAAGTTTAAACCTACTTGAACATTTCCATGAGCTCTGGTGATGATCTCAATGTTGTCCCCATCTACTTGGCATTCCAAAATCATGGCATTGAAGCGATGTGTCAGAAGGAACATTATATCTTTCTTTTCTCCCTGAATTAGGGACAACAAAATATTTAATAATTTAAATATTTTATACCACTACCTACATCTCTCTCAAACCTTGATGCAGAAATATTTTAAATATATGCAATTTCATATAGAGAGGAACACTATTTCATTTATGCCTCTGCAGTATTTTCCCTGTTTATTATCTGCATTGAATAAAAAAGTCAACAAGCAAAAGGATAGAAAGCCATTCACAAAAGTGAATGAAAATCAATATGGCAGACCCTTAAAAATGTCCTATAAAAATGAAGAGGAATAAAGGAGCTAAGAAATGATTTTAAATTTCTGATTCTGTAAGTACAATATCTTTTTAAGTCTGCCTTGCATGCAAAAAATATCTTTTACATATTCCAACCCAGATCAAGGTAATAAATGGACACTTTCATTTGGATAGCAAGTGAGTTAAAAAGATGCACAGTACACAAACTTGAAAACAAATGATAAAAGCAAAACTTAAAAAGGTAACATTTTTTTATGCTTCTGCTATTACTTTCAATTTTCAACCAAAATTTACAAACTGCCACTGAGTCTGAGGAACAGAAAACAGGGGTGTCTCATGATAAAGATGAAAAATATTTTCCAAGTAAAAACTATAAAAGGAGTATGGAACCTCAACCATTAGGCAAAGAGAATTTCTATAAAAGGCGGCAAACAAAAGGCATGTTAATTTTATTGCTTAATTTAAAATCCAGTCAACTCCATGATGATATTAATTACAAATCAAAAGTTCAACCCATTTTTGAGTAATTGCAATATGCTTACTGGTGGACGGAATAATTCAATGACAGAGATTCTGCCATAAATCATGATTTCCTTGACCGGCCTAAGCCCTTCTGGTGTCACAACATAGATTTCCAGACGAGTGTTCTTAGCAATGATCAAGTTTAGATCATTCGGGGATGTGAAATTCCCTGTTGAAAAGTAAGAACATAAATGTCATTATAAATTTTGCTGAGTTGCTCACCCCATGACTGACCTCAATTTTCAAAACTTTCAGATAACTCTTGATCGAGCAACAATTTCCATTTGCTAATTTTGCACTGACCAGTTCCAAACCAGTCTAGTACTTGCCCAGACACTCAACTTTTGTCAGCGAGGATCCTAGGTATAACTTCCCATTGGGATTAGCCCAATCTAGCCTCAGACGCTCTGCCTACAAGCTAGCCTAAGAGAAAAGAGTCTTGGTTAAATGCCCTGACACAAACAAAACAAAAAGCTTTTCTATCCTTCCACTTGTATTACATTTTAAGGACTTTTTTTTACCTGAGAGAACTGTTTCTCTTATCATTTGTCTTTCTGTTTCTTTTCTTTCTTTTTTCATTTCAACAATTCTTTTACTATGCATAAACTTCATTTTCTAGATTATGAATATTAATACCTCAAGTCTAAGAAAATGCAAAAATGTTTCATGGCTTTATTTCAGTTAAAATTGGAAGCCACTAAATATCAAGAAGTGAGAAGATAAGTTTTGAGAAAATGTGTGACATCCTCCACTAAAGGTTCAACTTTGAAGGCCCTAGAACTGAGGCGGCTTGGTTGTAGTGAAACAACACATACAAAGAACAGGAAATTGTTACATCAATGAGCAAATTGTCAGGTGGGATATTGGTTTCTTCCTTGAAGAAGGAAAAAGAGGGGCCTGTGGAGTCGTAGAAGTTAGTCATGAGTCTCATGCTTAGCTGGCCAAGATAAAAGATAGAATTTAAGACAATAGACCCGTTTTGTGTAGGTAAACTACTTTTAAATTTGGAATAACCTGTCTGCCTGCCCCCCATGGCACCACTGCCGCAAAAGGGACTCCATGTTAAATCCAAAAGAAACTCCGCTTATACACAGCACACAGCAATGAAGGAAAATGAAGAAAGTTATTTATAGCTACATGGCAGTCAGCTGATGAATGTGTACTCTCTAGTTCAGTTGCCCGTGCTAGCACTGGTAGATCTAGATCTATCCTGTCATTGGGGTACTCAAAGTCAAAATAACTTAAATCCAAAGATTAAACAATGGATAAGAAAAATGACAAAGTTTATGCCAACAGGAATGATATCTAAATTGTTCCTGGTTGTGGAAGTAAGTTTATGTCTTTCGGCTATTATGTCTTCGAACAAACCTTCTGGATCCAAGTCAATATTTAGCTTTTCAGCCTATCTACATTCATTTTTAAGATCTTCTTCCTTAAAATTACTGCAGTGTTAGAAACATCTTTACTTTTCAAGAACTTTTTTCTGATCAAAATTCATGCTTGAACAGTAGCCTGCCATGCTTGTTGTGAATGACAACAACAAACGACCTCACCTGTTTATAAATAGTTATACAGTGGACCTCGAATATTACAAAATCAGCCACAACAAAGAGATTACAAAGGACATTTTTTTCTTTTTCTACACAATGGTATGAGAACCTCTGTCTTAGCGAAAAAGACATGATGAGAACCTTGGGCATAACGAAGTTATGGAGGTTAAAGTGTAGTAAATATACCATTGTCAGACCAGCGCCCATAAGTCTGGTCTATGTTTGCATGTCCCCTGGGTCTATACGCAATACCTACAAGGTGTGAACTTAGGTGAAGGCTAGAATTAGAGACCTCCTGTGGGCTAGGGTGAGGAGTGGGATGCGAGTCTACGATGAGTCACTCACTGGCTTCCTTAAGTGAAGATATCAACTGGCGTAAGGCTGCATGCGTCCTTTGTGCCTACAAGCAGAGAGGGGTGTGTGCATGACAGTGTGATGGGGGAAAGGGGAAGAGGGAGGGGAGGGGAAGGGTTGTGCAAGTGGGGGTTCAGAGCTAATAAACTAAGGCAGTTCTGGTTAGGAACTTAGGTTTCCATCATTGCATTGTCTGTGACTTGCTAATTACTACATGTATAGGCCCACTCTTCACCCCTCTCCCCCCCTTCCTGCATGAGGTAATACGTGTTTATGATTGAACAAGGAAAATTTGGGAATTACTGATGCTTAGATCTACTGCGGTTCTCCAGACCCATCATCTGGCTGTGAGTCTGGCGTTTCAAGTCACTTTCAGTCTCTCAGTTTTATTTTTGAACTAGCTTTCACATACGTTGAACTAGATCTAGATCTACATTCTGTCTCAATAAGATTCATTTACCGATTCATTTTAGAAATTTATCTTTGATATGGCATTATCACATTGATGAAAAAGAAGTGCATATCGTTTAAGGCAAAACTTAAACTGATAGAGACAGTAGAGAGGGGATAAAACTAAAGCGGAAATCTGTTGAGGGAATGGTATCACTCAAAGCTCTCTTTCTACAATCTTACAAAAAAGCCAGAAGATATGAACTGCGGTGGAACAAGGCAATCATCAACACAAAAAGCAATGCATTTCAACTTATGCTGACATTGACAAGGGCTTATTGTTATGGTTTAAACAAGCTAGAAGCATTGATGTACCCATATCAGGACCAATCTCCTCGAGAAAGGAGAAGAGCTGGCTCGGGAGCTTGGGCAAAATGAGGAGTTTTAGTTGACCTTGTCTGTTACATAACCTTGGTTATAACAAAGTTTAAGTCCTGGCCTGTTAATTCGTTATATCTGAGGTCTACTGTAGTAACAGGTGGTTCCCGAAGCATTAACAAAATACGTCTATTGAGATATGCCCATCTGTGGATTTATATGCTGCAGTGGACCAGGTTCAGTGACTCCAGCATATTGATCTGGCACTGAGAGGGAGACATTATACCAATGTTTCGAGGGACAGTACTGATGTTGAGGGAACCCTCAGTGTTATGAGAAGAGGGCTACTGCATGTATTTGTATAGGGATGGGGAGCACCTTCAGGGGTTGGGCAGGATGATTACAATCTGCACTGCAATATTTAGGGAAAAGAATATGTATCCTGTAGGGCAATCTCACTTGATTAGATTACAATGAATATAGGGACTATGGCCCAAGGATCAAGAATCAAGCAGGGTGCATGTGGTTTTGGATTCTTTAACTAAGACAGTAGATCTACCCTGGCCTATAAACTTAAATGGAAGGGGAAACAAGTTAGAATCAAACATAGATGAATATGGTAAAACGTCCTGATAAAGTAACCTTACAGAATAAAGATTTTTTTTCAGTGCAGCAAAATGATTCATAACTAAATTTTTTGCCCAAAGCTTAAAAGGGCTCTGTAAAAACATTCTGGAAACTAGTAGCAATGTTGATTTAGACCCATGGATATCCTGGGTGAAGACAATCTAATTATGCCAAAGTTAAAGTTCCCTAAGTATAAATGAAGATTATTCAGCCATGGGTAAAAATATGTGTAGAGTTTCATCAAATGAGAATGGTTTGACTAAAGAGAATAAAAGGTGTGGACGTAAACTAAGAGATAGCCTTCTGATGGCAAAAGGGCCATAAGCCCTAATGTCGATCCATCCAACCATGTGCACCTCTGGAGGACATGTCAGACCAAAACTTGAATCTTTTTACTTCATCATCTTGATGATCCCACCTAAGTCACTCCAGCTCAAGTAAAACCCTGTCCCTATAAAGAAGGGACATAACTTCGTCTGAAACTACAATTGAGTCCAAATAATTCGAATGCGGATAGTTTGAATTCTTCGATATCTTGAAGTCATTTAATTTTGCCAAATATTTCTCTATTTAAACTTTATTTAAAAAAATATCGGTTAGTTCGAATTTTGAAATAAGGATCCGAATTCGAAGCAATTTTGGCGTTTTTATTCTGACACAGTGAAAGCACTTTTCTGGGCTTGTAAAACAAAGTACATGTAGTGCTATGCTCCGCGCGGCAAGTGATTCGGGTGTGTGTGTGTGTGTTTGCCCACCTGCGTTACAGGCAAGAGTCTGCAATAAGGCTACAAGAGAGAAAGGGGTTAGGTCCACCCCCACCCCCCTGTACACTTGTACGACATTTCTGATCTGTCATCCACATTTTTTTAACTCTCTTGCTCTATGTACTCTGATAATTTGAATTTTGGATAATCCGAAGTCCCTTTTTTATCCGAATGACTTCGAAATAAGCAGACTCGACTGTATATGTTTTTAACAAAAATATTACAATCAAACAGACAAAATTATGAAATAAAATGCATCAAATTGAGAGATTTTGAATCTTTAATAAAAGAGGTTTTATGACAAAGAACATTTTTCTAAGACTTCTCCTCCCTATAGGCTGACTTCACCACTATTTCAGTTTTTTTTTTCACTATCAACATCTCAACAGCACAATCTGACTCCCGATCTTGGCCGTATGTCATTATTTTTTATTCCTGATTGTAGGGATAACCATAATAAACGGTTCCTGTAGCATCTCTGTGGAGATTCAGGAGATCAACCATCTGAACTCAAAGTTTAGATCTAACCTAAACATTGAAATTGCCAAAAAAAAACCACAGGAATTTTGAAGTATATTTTTAGATCTAATGGAGTAAAAGTCTGAAAACAAAACTTAAATAGCCAATACATATATATATATGGTACACCTCGGACTCAATGAACTAGAATTATCTCCCTTGTTTTTATCCAACATGCGTGGACCTGTGCAGCAAATGCATACTGTATACAGTGCAAGATTGCATGACTTTTTGTTTTTTTGTTGTCTTTTTTTTAGTCCAATGTACCAGTTATGTTTGTTACATGGTAGCACACGTCCCAGGTCCTCCTGGCTTGTGGCTTACCACTGTTAAGTCTAATAGTAAGAGTACTAAAAACTACATTACTGGTCGTTAAGCTAAGATGGCTTCAAAATAATTTTTATTTTGATTCATTTATGAAAGGTTTAGTGGGGAATGCGTTCGAAAAGGAATCAATTGTCGTTTGTTTTGTTTTTTTTGCGACAGTGGCAAGCTCTTGGACCCAATTTTCCATTGCAATTACTTCCTGCAATGCTTTCTTTGATGCTGTACTCTCTCCTTGCTGCATGATAAAATCTCGCACTTGAGCCAAGGCTTGGATGACAGCTTTGCTCGAAACTTGAGGGAGCATATCCTCACCATTGTCTTCATTAGGCATTTGCACTGATGTTGCATTGTCTGTGAGAGACATTTTGTCTGCAGTTTGTACTGCATCATCAACTTTTATATAATCATCGATGCTAACTGTCAGAGTTGGGTCTGTGAGGGCGGCAAACTGACAAACTAAGTCATATATATCATTGGTGCCTTTGGTGAGTGATGGAGATTTAAGGTTGATGAGGCAGCCGATTCTTGATCACATTCTTTGAGAAAGCCAGCTTGCTTAAAACATTTCTGGATTGTTGTCAACTTCATCCCATGCTGAACAGGCCATGTATAGGGTATCAAGCAATGACAACTTGAAGTGAGATTCAGTCTCTCTTGTCTCATCATAAGCTTGAATGTACTCTTGTAGCACTCGCTTGCGATTTAAAGTCTTAAAACTTTTTATGATGCCTTGGTCACAAGGTTGCAGTCTGGATGTTGTGTTGGGTGGCAAGAAGAAAATTGTTATTGCTCATAAATCAGAGATCTTGGGATGAGCGCTACAGTTATCTAAAATTAAAGCTGTACTGCGTCCTTGGAGAAGAAAGCGCCTTTCAAGCTTTCTAACCCACTCTTCAAAGATTTTGATGGTCATCCAGGCTTTCTTGTTGAACTTGTAGGGAACAGGCAGAAAACTAATTCCCTTGAAACATCTTGGCTTCTGGAATTTGCCATTTGAAAGGAGAGGCAGTTTCTTGCTTCCATCCATACTCGTTGCGCAAAGTACTGAAATCCTGTTTGTTGGTACTTTTTGCCCTGTGCAGGTTTCACCTTGAAACGCCAATGATCTGATTGGCAGACATAAATAGAACAACACTATCTCATTTGCGCTAAAGATGTTACAGGGCTGATAAAGTTTCATTATGGATTCTCATTGTTTGTCCCATTTTAATGTGTTGATGTCATTTGCAGATGCAGCTTCTCCACTTACAACTTTGAACACAATCCTGTGTCTTGCTTTAAAAATATCAAGCCATCCGCTACTAATTTACTGATCCACATGCCCAAAAATACCCAATTCCTCTGTTTTTTCCAGTAAAATTGGACCAGACAGGGGGACATTGTCACTATTTGCCTGTTTGAACCATAGCAGCAATGTGTCATCAAGATCATAGAGTGGCAAAATACGCAAATACTTTTGCCTTGAAGTTTCCTTATTCAAAGGCTGTTCGGATCTTCTCTTTAGCTTTCAGGAAAGTCGATTTATAATGAACTTTTTGGAAAACAATATTCTCTGCAAATGTCAGCCTTGGTTCTGTGTCCTTTTTCGACTTCCCCAATTATTTTTAATTTTGTCTCAAATGAAAGACATTTTCTCTTAATACTAGTGAGTGGACTTAAAGATGCCATGTCTTTACAAAGTTTAAATTGTAATTCGCACTGTGAGAACTCAGATACTTTCACAACCAATATTCTTCAGTAAATGAGATTAGACATAGATCTTCACTCAACTACAGTACAGTGAACCTTGAATTCAACGAGCTTGCACCCAACGAGACCTCGGGCTTAACGAGGGATTGACAAAGTCCCATTTTTTTCCTTTTTGCCTCGATAAATTAACCTTGGATCCAACGAGTGTCAAATTTACCAACCTCAGGTTAAGCAAGATGAAGCAAGGCTGTATTGAGCCTCAATAGAACAAAACCACTTTAAAAGTTAACATATACACTATATGTCCAGCACTTTGTCTGGGCGGCAATAAAAATTAGATCAACAGACTTGTGAAATTGAAGATGTATGTGTGTGTGCACGGACGGCCATATCCAGGAGAAGGGAAGGGCCAGTACGACAGGGAGATGGAGAAAAGAAAGCCAACTGGGCACTCTAGACCTAGTGCTAGGTGCAAGGCATAGCGGAAGGAAAAAAAGAAGAGATACAGAGAGGGGGGACGGCGCTCTGCAGGGTAGAGCAACAGTGAAGGGAAGGGAAAGGGGTGATAGGGTGTGAAGTTGTGAGGCTAGATCTACGATTTAGGAAGGTCCCGAGAGAGAAAGGGGGCATGCTTACGCAAGATCAATACAATCAGATCTGATTACATGAGAGAGAGAGTGTAAAAACGTGCAGAGACAGTGAGAAAAGTAGCGAGGCATAGAGAGGAAGTGAAGATCTAAGCAAAGAAGAAAAGAATTTTTTTTCTTTTAAATGAGGATGAGACTGAGACTAGTGTGTGTGTGAGACTAAAGTCAAGAGAGAGAGAGAGGGCATTTGAATTTATTAGAAAGAAAGAGAGAAAATGTACATTGCATTGTAGATAGAGACAGACAGGGAGAGAGAGAGAGAGAAGGGGAGAAGGTTGGAAAGGGAGAAAAAAGGGGGTAGGAAGAGTCAGAATTGTTTAAAAAATGAATGTGCTTTAAAGATGAAATTATACATTAATTAAAAAAAATATATATGAATATGATTTAAAGAAGAAATACATTAATTAAAAAAAACACACTAAACAAAATTTCACTTCCTCGACACTTAGCCAGGTATGTTCATTTGGTTGAGAACTAAAGGGAGGCAACTGATCAAAAGTTAAGTGTTGTTTCTTTCCCCTAAGATTTATATTTTTTTCATTTTAAAAGTTACCTTTTATCCAAGGACACCTCGGGTTCAACAAGGAAATATTGTGAGACCCAAGCATCTCCTTATATGCAAGGTTTACTGTACCAGTGCAAGCCAATCCCCTCTATCGTTATCAATATGATTAACCTTCCCTCCACCCCACTTTTCTTTCTTGTTGATTCTTGCACTGACAGCCCAGGTGGTGTGAAACGCACAATTAATTAAAACTCAGTCGCACAGACACACTTTTAATATCAATACTTTACGTTTGTATGCAAGAGAATGGCTGGAAGAGAGGGGAGGGGGGACATGTCTGTTGCATGTCTACACCATCTATCAAGGGAGATGGTATTTGTATCTACACAGCCATTCTTTACCCTTTCCACCTACTGTCCAGATTACTGCTGCCTTTGGCTCTTTGATCTCATATGTTCTCCCATGCATCGGCTACCACCCCCTCTTTCCATTCATTATTTCTCCCCCTGTGTCCATACTTTGTTCTAACCCTACCCCTACTACTGCATCCCCTACAAACTACAAATTTTCTTACCAACCGACGTCCATCTTTTTACTGAATTTTACCTGGATTTCTAAGTTGAAAAGCATTTTATAGCATGTGATTTAGTAAACTTGGTTACACTTGGGGTTCGTTGGATCTGAGGATGGGTCTGAGATTAGTTAGTTCGATGCAAGGTATTTTAAGAGAGTCAAAGAAGGAAAAAAATTGGGGATTTTACTCTATTCGTTGAATGCAAGGTGTTCTTTGAATCCGAGTTCGTTGGATTCGAGGTGTACTGTATATAGTTTAAAGTATCCTCTACATGTAAATGAGGTTTACACAAGATTTCTGGTAGTAACAACAAAATAAGTATAAAGTCAGGAAGTGAAAGTGAACGGGCAGTGCAGGTAAATTTAATAAAGTAGTTCATACGAGCCATAGCCGCCGATATAAAGGGGGCTGAGTCAATGGAAATAGTGTGGGTATCTTGGGGGCATATTTCACCATAGTGCCAAACTATCGCAGGAGGGATCTTTGTGAGGAACATGGGGTTGTTAACAGTATAATTATTTCATAAATCTAACTAATAGGGGGTTACATTGTCAGGGAAGAAGAAGGAGAGTGGTCACAGGTGTTATTGACTTATTAAATCGATTTTGCCTCTCGATGATAGGCAAAACTGTGATATGTCTCATTATGTTCTTGCCTGCTGCCTCTGTTCAGTCTTGGAATATCTGATATGTGTAAAGGACCTACAGCCTTTTACTCCAAAGCTACCTTTTTTCCTCTAGAGACAGGTCTTGATTTCTTCTACTACTTACTGGTGTGTGTTGAACTAATGTTGCTGTTTTTTCTATCTAATCAGCCTTTAAACACACGTCCAATAATCCCAGCATTTTTTTGAAGATATTATCTAATCTATATCTGAAATTTATTTAAATCTGGATTTAGTCCTATATGTATCACCTGTAACACCATTTGTTACACAAGTTGGTTTATGGGCTGTGACCACATAGTTGTATGCCATTTTGGTGCTCGCAAACTAGATCTAGATCTCCTTTTATGAAGATGTATTTTTCTCTCGCAGATCTTCGGGCTAGGCCGAGAAAGAATCTAGATCTGATCTAGATTTTTGGTTCCAGATCTAGATTAACATTTAGAATACGGCAGATGTGCACTGAGAAGTGCAAACTCATTTGAATTAACATTCAGTGTTCAGTGTTATGATGTTGGACCGAGTCCAGGAGGCGGGTGACAAAGTAGGCCAAACTAGTCTTTTTTTTTTTTTAACTACGCTTGTGAAATCTCAAAAACATTACTGATCTAATTCTAATCTAGACCCAACAGCAGATCTGAAATTCAAAGTTTACCTCGGCATTAGGCCTTAACTTCCCCGATGATCACAGGTGACACAATCGAAATACTATCATTTTCGTTGTCTCATCGTAATCGCTTTGGATACCAAAGATGTTCGGGCAACCTTTTTCTCGATAGCTTACACTTAATTTAGGCCTAAGCTAATTTCTCTTCTCACTCCATCCTTCGAGGAAAAGGGCTTTCTTTATCCAACTCCAAATTATGTCCACTCCGTTGCACTTTTACCGTCTCGTTTTTATCCTGCCCCTTCCACTCCCACCTATTACAATTTCCCTTTTTTATCACCTTTGAAAATTCTTTTGGACTTGTCATGGATCTGAGGAAACCGGTATTAGGTAACCTTGCATGACTCCCATACCATCTCAGTTTGCTTTTTTCTTTTTAAATCACAGTTCTTCAAAGGGCGCATTGTGCCATTGTTGTACATGTACGTAAAGGTGGCATAAGTTTTGCTTTTGTTTAATTTGAGTAAGCCGGTAAAGCATAAATATTTAGCCTGCTTTGTAATTTTATAATTATGTCACACAGATTGTTCCGTACCCTCCCGATGTGACCTGAGGCAGGTAATCATCTTTGCGGTTGACGGGTTACTCGCGCAGGTAAATCTACCAGGGTGCAGGCGGCCACTCTGATATAGGGCAGGTTTTCCTCTACCAGTAAAGGTGTGAACGAGGCCAAGTTTAGAGAGTGGCGCTTTAAATTCTACTATGAAAGCATAGTAATGTGGCGCACTGAAAGAATGCTCTTACTTCCACGCTTGAAGCTCGAAGCCAAGCTTCTTCGGCAATTTCTTTTTTTTTTTTTTATAATTATAGAATTGAAATTTCATTCTTTTTTTGGCTCCAGGTGCTTGTTCGAGGTCAATGACCAGTGCGCACTAGGCCACTCGGACTCAGATGGTCCAGCTGACACAGTAACAGTGTAGTAGACCTCTTTTTCTTTTTTCAAAAATAGGTATTGACAAATGAATAATGTGTAAAAGACCATCCTTTTTTTTTTGGCTAATAAAAAAAAAGGGGGATTGCCATTAAAAACGGGGTGTGGAAAGAAACTAAGTGAGGATATGATGATCGGCAGAGTTTTATTGAGCTATTAAGTTCCCTCGTTCTTCTCAATCTCTCTCTCTCTCTCTCTCTCTCTCTCTCTCTCTCTCTCTCTCTCTCTCTCTCTCTCTCTCTCTCTTTCTCTCTTTCTCCTTGCTCTCTCTGCCTGTCCCCATTAAGATTTTTTATTCATACTACTTTACAATTTTACAGACACACTTTCTACCTTTTTGGTTCCTTATCAAATTTTCATGCACGTGGTACATGGTGTTTTTACTATTCTATTTGTCTATTTTGTCTCATGCTTTCTAAATCACCCTTCTCTCCGAATCTGTCAAATCGTTATCCTCTTTACACGTTCCTTTCTCTCACAATCATCTGCTTCATTATATTTCCAGGTAGAACTTTCTGTCTGTCTGCCTCTCTCTCTCTCTCCCTCCCTCCCTCTCTCTCTCTCTCTCTCTCTCTCTCTCTCTCTCTCTCTCTCTCTCTCTCTCTCTCTCTCTCTCTTTCTCTCTCTCTCGTCCTTTCTTCCCTTCCCTCTCTGTCTCCTTTTTTCTTTCCCCTCTTTTTCCAAATAAGTTCATAACTTTGGACCTACACGTAAAATGTGCGATAAATATTTTATTCATTCATTTATTCAGATTCGAGATATATTTGCACATTTACAGTTCAGAAAACCATGGTACTGTCAGCTGTCTTGTTGTGATAAATTAATGAGTTAAGGAGCTAAAATATGGGCCACCATAATTATGTGAAGAATATTCATATCCGTTTGACTTGAAAATACATCAACTAAGATAGGGAGAATAAACCTAAGAGAAAACTGACTTCCCCAAATTTTAACACAAACGATGCAAAAAAAAAAAAAAAAAGTAACCAAATACTGTTTGAAACAAGCGAGCACAAGAAGGAGCAAATGTTAAAAGAATATACAATAATTTAAGCAGCACACTTTCTCTTCCAACACACCTATCTAAAGAAAGAAGATGCGCTTAATCGTTTTCGATTAGGCTTAACGTTAAGCTCCTTCGTCTTCAGAAATATCCATTCATCTATATTAATCCTTGTTTATTTCACGTTACGTGGCGTAAATAATGGAGCAGCGATGGAGATATTAACAGCAAATGTTATAATCGCAATTTTTGTTTATACAGACTGCATGTAAAAAGATGTACATTTTTTTAAATTTCGTCATAACAGAAGCCATACATTATTATTGTGCCCGTAGAAGATGGAATTACAGTCCATGTTTTAAAAAATGTTATATATTTTAAAAGCTAAGTCCACGATACCATGCTTAGCTTCATTTTAAAAAGTCCTGATCAAAGACAAATTAATGTAATATAATGTAAATTAAGATATATTCAAAGGTAACCGCTACTTTTAAAAGGGATATCACCTTTCAGAGAAAGATCGCAGTATCCGGCTTAATCTCACTCTCGTGGATGTATCTTGAGGCTAGGTATACACAATTGCATATATAACAATTTCAATAACGTGAATCGATACGGGTGCCCTCCTTTGTGCCCCAAGATCTAGGATGAGGTAAACGCGTCGCCAATCGTGTTCTCTCTGTATTTTTCTTACTTTGAGGTTTCATCCGTGGTGTTTTCAAGTGCCTAGAATTTTGAGAAAGGTTTATAGAGTGCTTACGGGTTAGGAGAAATAAAGATATCTCGAACTTGGCCAGCATGATCAAGACACAAAAATTTAAAGTGCTCGTACAAGTGACAGGTTTAGCATTTGTGATAGGTGTAATTTTGAATGTATCTTTATTTAATTCGAGCGTCTCCACAAATATTAGACAGACTTTTTTTCGATGGCCTGACTCAGGTAGTCTATCCAGGCTGATGGACAAGTCAGATAGTGATGATGGGCAGCGGAGATTTCCAAAGGCACTTATTATAGGCTTCTCAAAGTGCGGCACGACGGCTTTAAGAGCTTTTGTCTCCCTTCATCCGGACATCGTGTCGCCATTGGAAGAAATACGGTTCTTCACATTGAACTACACCAAAGGCTTAGAGTGGTATAGATTGAAGATGCCTCCATCCTCGGAGAGTCAGATCACAATAGAGAAGACACCTTTTTACATCATGGACAGAGAGGCTCTGCAACGTATCCGCGAGTTCAACGCTAGCATCAAGCTTATCATCAGCGTTCGAGATCCGATAGGCCGGCTACAATCTCAATATGCGCATACTTTTAGAAATGTTCATGACCCAGCCGATCGACCGTCATTCAAATCCTGGTGCCAGGGTGATGCTTTCAGCGAACATGTTGTGCGTTTTGTAGATTATGCTTCTCATATCAGCGCCGTGTACGACCTGTTCCCAAAGTCGCAAATTTTGGTGCTCAGCGAGGAGGCTCTAGAGATGGATCCCTTGTCCGTCATGAAGGAAGCTGAAATGTTTTTGGGACTCAGGGCTTCCTTTTCTAAGTACGACTTCGTTTTTAATAAAGATAAAGGCTTCTACTGCTTTAATATGACTAGTCCGAACTACCCGAATATAATCAACTCTGTAAAGCTTAACCCCGATACTGGCTGCATTGGAGGCGAGAAAGGAAGAGCTCATCCAGAGATTGAGGAGGATTTCTTCAAACAACTTGTTCGTGCTATTCGACCGCACAATGAGCAGCTTTTTAGTCTTATTGGTAAACGATTCGATTGGGACAACTTTAAAGAATTATAAAACAATGAATGAAGACTTTACTTTCAAAAAATTAGCTTGAATCATTTGTAAGTAGGTAACACACATTATTTGTTTTTATCTGAAACAAAAGTTACCTTTGAGAATTCGTATTTGTTTTTGTAGTTGATAGAAAATGTGAAAGCTTTAAAGAAATACGTTCTTAAATTATTATTATTAGACTTTTTTTTTTCTTTTTTTTTTTTTTTTAGATCAAATTTAATTTTCAGAGTAGAAAGACTTCAGATTCTTAACATTTCATAATGCAAGTTGTATGCATCTTTTTAGTTACCATCTCACTCACTCTCTCTCTCTCTCTCTCTCTCTCTCTCTCTCTCTCTCTCTCTCTGTCTGTCTCTGTCTCTGTCTGTCTCTCTCTCTCTCTCTTTCTTTATCTATCTATCTATCTATCTCGCTATTTCTCCCCCTATCTCTCTTTCTTTCTCCTTTCTCTCTATATCTCTATCTCGCTGCTCTTTTTTTTCCTTCCCTCAAATCCCCAACCCCTATATTTTCTATTTCTCTTTTCTCCTCTCTTTATCTTCCCCCCCCCCTTTTCCTCTCTCATTATTTCGTTTTGTTTGTCTCCCTCCCCCTTCTCCCTTCCCCCCTTACAATATTTTTTTACTTTCACACACAGTCTTCTACTTTCTTTCTCGCCTTCCCTTTATCACTATCTCTTATGTTCTATGATCAAATCGCAGCTCTATAAATGATAAATGAACTGCACACATTTATGTTGTATGCAAAGACTATGTTTAATAAATTAATCCTTGGTTTTATGTAATTTGACGTAAAGTAGATCCAGAGATCTGAATATTTGTCGAGTAGAATTTAGTTTTCTCTGTAGTTTAGCTTTGAGATCGAGATAACTGGTGTTTGACGTTACTGTCTTTTGGCTCTGATAGAGTGACTTCAATGCACTCCTTTGTTGAAGAAGCTGATAATATTTGATCATTATGAAATAAGTTTAATGTTGGTTTGATTGATACCGTGGTGTGAAAGAATTAACAGTTTAACACACTGTATGTCTTTGTCGTTGACGCCAAATTCGTGATTCATTTGTAACTTCAGATTTTTTTGGAGCATACAATGATTTTGAATATTAATGTGCAAGATATTAATTACAATTGCTGGTGTAGACTGTCTCTTAGTGGATGGCTTTAAAGAAGAAGTGGATGTTATGATTTTTACATGCTGTTTTTTTTTTTTTTTTTTTTTTTTTAGCATATATGAGACTCAAAATAGAGGAGTATGCAGGTCAACCATTCAACACGCTTAGCAAGATTTTTTCATTGTAATGCATTCTATTTTATACATGTTCACAGAATTGCTTGCATCTAGCTAAAGGCAGGTCTGTTTTGAACCTTATCACCCAGCTCTTTGTGCTTGCCTACCACTGATTTGATAAGTAAATAAAAGCGAATATACGAATAACATAATCGTTGTGTTTTATAATTCTAATGTGTCAAATTAAACAAATCCAACATTTTGTGTATGGAGCTTAACTTCGACATCTAAATTCTAAAATACAGCCATGTAGATGGTAATGCATTTTGCACACATGTGAGCTTTAGAAATAGTCATGGCTTTTGGCAGTGAAGATGCCTAGTTACAGCAACTTACTTCACATCGGATCAGTGGACACCTGTTTGTAAAAACCCACTCCATATTGGCATGGTGATGCAAATCTTGATCCGAGGTCAAAATTTTTTTTCAAAACAATCCCAAACATGAATTCTATGAATTTAAAGTGTGGTAAGGCGATAGTGTGAGAAACAATAAAAAATTTAAAAAAACAAATAAGCTGCGACACAATATTAGCCATGATGTATCCTAAAACCTACTGATAACTTATGTTTGAAATTTCATACTTATAGTTGCTAAGAACATTGCGACCGAAAAGGCAAACGTCATGCGATCATTGCTCGTAATAATGCTTGACCACTTTGAACACTTTATCGGCGATTTTATGGCTTTTTATTATATTCGGTGAAAAAAATTCACTGTTTACATTATGGAAGCGGTTTAGGCGCTGTAGAGTTTGACCCTTCTTGTCCTTAGCTGCTAAGAACCCCAGTCTTTTTCTTACAGGTGAGGTTAGCGAAGTATTCACAGTAATAGTGATTCACGAGGGAAAGTGGGTGTTACATACTAATCTTCTGATGAATAAGTGTCTTGTGTTGTGATTTAAATTTGCTACCGATAACGTGCTTGCATTGAGTAGAAGACGCCTCGACGCAAAATCCCTGCAGCTAGTCTAAACAATCTATGCAGCGAAATAACACTATGACATTGACAGTATCCACTATTACATTATTTCAGCACTCAAATACTCATACTCTTACAAGATTGCTTGCCATATTTTAGTTTTAAGAAAAATGAAAGGACAGGTACGCATGTGGAATCTGTAAAAGCGATTGCTTTTTTTCACTTTTGTGCCATTGCTGAAACCCAACACAGACCCTGAAAAGTGCAGAAAGTAGATCAGTCATCATCATCCATCATATCCTATGAACATGATGGGTCATCATTATAGTTAAGTCAAGGCTTTTAATATTTGGTTGTTAAATCCAGACATTTGTGTACACTATCATTCTATCAACGTTGTAATTCTAATCTAGAAATCTAGGCATGGACGTCGTAGACCTGTACAAAAAGATATAGATCTAGATCTTAATAAAATGCCTTGTCTAGACTATAGAGGATATAGGGCCTATATCTAAACTAGCTCTAAGCCTAGATTCTGTGTTTGGACTTATGTTTGAATTTAAAACAAAAAACAAACAAACAAATCAAAACAAAACAAAATTCAGATCCACGATATGGATGTTTGCGTGGGGGTCTTTATCTTACATATAATTATATATCTTAATTCCTTACTTTGCAAGTCTATGAATATGTCTGTTTCGATGGGATTAGACCTAGGAATGGCTCAAACCAGATTCTCGCCTATTCCTAGTGAAGCACTCTACCCCATATCACCCAGTGCTCCTTTTCATGTTTCAATTTATTTTAGGTTGAGGGGGCAGATCGGGGCGCATTTTTCAAACAAAAACTATAAACAAAGGAAATAATAACAATCAACCCTCTCATAAACACTAATCTAGCGCAGAAGGCCTTAAAAAGAGAGCTGGTCAGATATCGCAGCCTCTGTGCTTTTAAATTCTAGGTTGGACTATCTGATGATGGGATCGGGCCTGTCTCAAACTTGATAGGAGCCTTAAATTCTTTACAAGCGTGACAGGTATATTTTCAGCAACATCCAAAGAAAGCAGTTATTATAACAGAAAAGAGTGACTGCGCTGACTGGAAAGAGAAAGAGAGTTGTAGAAAAGGATATCTCTCTCTCTCTCTCTCTCTCTCTCTCTCTCTCTCTCTCTCTCTCTCTCTCTCTCTCTCTCTCTCTCTCTCTCTCTCTCTCTCTCTCTCTTTTTCTCAATCTTTCCATTTCTTTTTTTTTTTTTTTTTTTTTTATTTAATCTATACTTTTATTTAACTTCATACTAAAAAGAAAAAAAATTGATTTCTGTATGGTTAAAAAACATATGGAAACAACAAAGTGGAAATGGACAAAAAAGTTTCTCACATGACTGTGAATTTGTCTCGGAGAGATAAAACGTTCACGAAATAAATGCAATGTCTAAAAAAAAAAAAGTTAAATTTTCTATTCTACAATAAACATGAATAGATGTTTTTAACCCTTATTGTGGATTAGGGTCAAGTTGAATGTAACAAATAAAGTAGGCTAGGTTTTTCCCATTGATGAGACTAAGCCTAGCGGCAGATCAGAGATGATCTTATTATTTTCCGTTGCATACGCCAGCAGTTTCAGGCGAGTTTGCATAATAAAATTTAAAATATAATTGTTTATACCGATAACAAAATTTAAATGGAAACCACGAATTTCAGTGTCTTCAGTCATTCTAATTGTAATAATGCTTACATTTTAACCCTCCGCTGCATGGGCAATCTGGAGACAGGCTCTCTCTCCACTTGTCTGCTCCAGATAAACTGACCAATCGTAACGTGCTGGAAGTCTTATTTACCAGTTGCTTTGTTACGATCTTTTCAATCAATAGCGATTGCAGCTGATGAGATTATTGGAAATCAGTTCTCTTTTGATTAATTCTAAAACGTCCGACTTATGCTCAACAAATCCTTAAAGGACCCAAGGCTTTAAGTTTATAGGCTGTTTCCTCGAAGGATTGTCTTAAAAATCACACACCCACACACACACACACACATATAGGTTTTTGACATCTTATGCATTTAAATTATTATTCTATGTAAGGAGACAAATAAAGGACGTTTTCTTATAGGTACTATAATCTTTATTACAGTGTTTTTAACGAACGCAGTTTTGGTCTTAGTTTACTATAATTCCTCCCAAATTTCTGGTAATGTAGCAATCTGTTGATTTCGACAAATAGCGGCACTTTGTTTGAATGTTAAAAATGCAGTATTCTATATCATAAACATGCCGGTGGGATTGTCGTAGACCACTCTTGCTGAGATCGAACAATAATCAATCACATAGCTTTGTTTTAACCAGCTCATAACTTCAAGTTTGTGGCATGATAGTGTTGTGTTAAATGGGAGACATCAGGTAGCCTGTAAACGGAGGGCGCTTGGATCTAAATTAAAAGTATAGATAGCTCTCTCATGTACGATTCTGGCTGGACGCATGGAAAGTGGCCAACACCAAGTTTCAGAGTTTGCACCAAGCAGTCTCTTTATCGCAGCCGCCTCGTGACAAAACTAAATAAGTTCGAAAGATCAAAGCCTCCAAACAATGCTAAAATTGAATAAAGCCTTGATCTTGTCCATAGCACTCTATGGCTGCTGCAAAAACTGAACTAGAATAGCATATATTTAAACAAAAGAGTCCACATGGTCGAGACTAAATGCAACAGAAGCCTGGCAGGAATTCCCAGATGACCGAAAGACCAATGACTTTGTTTTTTGACAAAGTAAGATTGCTGGCGGGCTGAGGAGCCCTCATGGGCCGGTATCGATAAATATCTCCGAGTTTTTTAACGCATCGCAACCTGCATGCAAAAAAAGCATCAGCTTTCTATCATCGGAAAGTAATGCTCCTTTCATTGCCCTTGGCAAGTACCACAAGAAGCCTTAGATGGCGGTCAAGTATAACAGCATCAGCTCAAGAAATTGGCAACATTAGTTAGTGAAATGGGCAGTTCTGTCTAATTCAAAGGTGTAAGAGGAAAATGGCTGGCGCAGACTTACGCCGATCACCTCGTTCGAGGTCGTACTTTTCACAGTGGCGTTGTCAGCCAATACAGCTAGAAAGAGCTTGTTTGACCCCACATAAAGAACGCTATTCCACGAGGTTGTTCATTTACGGTTGGCTCTGGAAGCTAGTAGAGATTAATGTCTAAAAAAAGGTTAATGATAGGATGAAACATTTTTTTGGTTTGGACAGTCTGTTCCCTAAATCTATCAGGCCAATATTAAGATGGGGAGTTCACAACAACAAAAAGCGAGCATCTCCTGGTGAATACTACCGTTTGTTCTAATAACTTAAGTCCTACCCTGATAGGTTTCATGCATATATGAGGGTGATTGTCGATTATTTGCTTAAATCCTACCGCTTGAAGAAGATTTAATGCAACTGGCCTAATTTTCCAAATGTGTGATTTGTAATTAAACAGACCGACTGCTCAGACCGAAAATACACATATAACTTTTTTTTTTTAGAAAGGTTTTTGTTATTAATTTTTACATCCTCTTTCCTACTCGAGGGATTGAGGACTTGGCGTAACTGTCACTGGCCTATTCTCCCAAAGGAACGACTTGTAGTAAAACAGACGGCTGAGACAAGAAAACAAACATACAATTAAAAAAAAATTTTTTTTTGTCTTTTTTAGTTTTCGATCCTACCCAGGGAATGTGTAACAACAACAACAACAACGAAATAATAATAATAATAATAATAATAATAATAATAATAATAATAATAATAATAATAATAATAATAATAATAATAATATGAAGAAGAAGAAGAAGAAGAAGAAGAAGAAGAAGAAGAAGAAGAAGAAGAAGAAGAAGAAGAAGAAGAAGAAGAAAGTCTAAAAATTATTTACTAGATTTCTCGACATTGATAGAGCTAATTAAGACCGGCTCAATAGAGAAATCGGCTTCAATTAATTATTTACAAAATTTAATGACAAAACAACTCTGGACAGCGTTCGAAAGAATGTAGTTTGGATTCTGCTGGTAAACGTCAGGGCCTCTCTTTCCTGCAGCGAGCTCAATTACAGCTTCGTTTATGTGACACGAAACTGTTTTCATTAGAGCATTGTTTTAATAGCGAACGACTTTCTTTATGTGGTCGCCCTTAGCCACCAACTTCGCTCGTGTCCCCAACCCCCGCCCCCCCCCCCCCCCCCCCCCCCCCCCCCCCCCCGCCCCACAATAAAACCTTTACCTTTATTTTTTCATGGTTAGGGAATGTATTTATGACAGTGAGCTAGTCCCTCCAAGAAAGAAAGAGCCGTCAGGTTCCAAAGCCTTAAACATTAGATCTGGTTGATTGTGTGCACCAAGTTTAGACCGCTCGAATGAAAAATAGTTAAAGGCAAAAAAAAAAAATTATAGGTAGACTAGATGCAGATCCCAACTTCTAACTGTACGTCTGATGGATTATCCACCTTGAAATACAATCTACATCTAGGTTCACTTTAGAGGCAGGCGGTTAGAATTATTACCCGCGTAAACTGAGAAAGATCTTGGGCACGATACACTATTTAAAAACTAAAATAACTTGCATGTCGCCTCAGGATGAATAAAATAGAGGTTCAGATCTCAATTTTGTGCTAGTTTGTAACATTATTTTTAACCCTTTTTTAAACTATGCGTTCTCCCTTGTACCAAAAACTTCCTTTGTAATCTCACCGAAGCTATGAAGCCGTCTGCTTTGTTTGAACAGCAAGGTAAAAACAGAAACCTCGGAGGGTCACAAGGTCATAAGCGTGTAATTTACTTCTGCTAGTGCCTAACTAGGTACCATAATCTGTGGAGCTTTGCATCTCCAAGTATCTCAAAATTTCACGTTCAACTTCAATCTCCAAAGTTAGAACAAGGCTTTGATGCAATCAAAATTTCGACTCTCTGCGTGGAGATTTAAAGCGAAAAGGAGTAAGTAGAAATTTTCGCTGCCAACTAATCTACTCGTTGCTTTCTTCAAACGTTCTATGCTTGCAAACTTTCTTCAATGTGCATTCCTAGTCATCATAATGTGTTGTCTTCATATCTTTTCAAGGTTCGAGAGGTGTAGATGATACTAAATAATGAGATATAGGCTGCCTACACTTTATCTGAATTTCCCTTTTAGGAAGGAATGTAATTGCTGTTGCTGATACCATCACCATCACTTTTATAAATTAAGTGCTGGTACTAATCATTACTACTTCTACTACTGGTACCACAACCACTACTGCTACCGCTACCACCACAGCTACCATCACATGTACTACTACTATTACTACTACTACTACTACTACTACTACTACTACTACTACTACTACTACTACTACTACTACTACTACTACTACTACTACTACTACTACTACTACTACTACTACTACCATTTTTACATGTTCTAAAGATGATTGGGAAGTACAGGGTTTATAATCCTTACCTACTATCCTATTTTTAGATAAACCTAGCTTAAGAATTTACTCTAGATTTAATTTAGATATGTCTAGGGTATGCATTCGGTTTGTTCGTACAGCTGGCAGCCAGGACAACGTGCTTTTTATGTTCTTAACGAGCAAGATTTAAATATTTTCTTATACTGCTTGTAGACTTATATAAGATAAAAATAGAATTATAACTTATGGTTAAAGATAGAAGCTTATCTTTTTTTCTAATGCACATCGTATAAAGTTGCATAATCATAATGAGTCCTATTTGTAAAAGATTCACACACTTTCTTGGAATAAGCTCTATTTTATCTTTATAAAAAAAAATTATATCTGTGTGGGTCTTTCCAATTAGATGTGTTGTTTTCCCGAAAGTCTTGATATTGCTTGATTGAAACATTTGTTAAAAATGGTGCGAAGGACAATTTCACTGTCTCTCTTTTGCCGTTTCCTTATCTTCAGAAACTTCGAAAGTTAACTTTGAAATAATGATAGATTCAAAAAAAAAAAAAAAAAAAAAGGAGAAAAATCCATGATCATTGCATTAAAACGATCAGAATAAGCGTTCCATGATAAGTTGATTCTAATAAAATCCATAATACATTATGAAAGTGACACTTTCAAATATTGGAATTCTTAAAGGGAAAAAAAACGCAGCTAATCTGACTTTAGTATGTTGCACCTGTGCAGCGAGAAAGCTGAACGGGTACATTATTTCTGTAAATGAAGCTGTTGTATAGTTCTATGCCCTTCTCCTCGCCTCTTCCCTCCTTCCGCCATCCTTTTGCTAACGCAAACACCCACACTCGAACAACGTAAAGTGTATATATATATTTATATATATATATATATATATATATATATATATATATATATATATATATATATATATAGAGAGAGAGAGAGAGAGAGAGAGAGAGAGAGAGAGAGAGAGAGAGAGAGAGAGGAGGAGGAGGAGGTTGAGATATGGGAGAGAGGACGCGGAGTTTTGCAAGCAGCTTGAATATAAAAAAAGGAAAACAATGAAAGAAAGATGCAATAAGTAAAAAAAAAAATGTTGATTAAATGGAAAGCACTATGGAAAGATGATAGTTTCAGGAAATAATCTCTGTAATTTCACCAGACTTTTTTTTCAATGGATTTTCTGTTCGGTGCTCTTTAAAATGATGACGTTCTGACAATTCAAGGGAGCAGGGAAAAAATATCAAGAAGAAAAGTTCTATGTGAATCGTGATAATTGCAATTGTTAGTGCGACTTGTTTTAGCGGTTATTCAAGTTTTAAAAATATATCGATATCAACATGATTATTTTATAAATGCACAAGCGCCCCTTCTCCATATTTTGATACTTGTAAAGTATTTAGAAAGGTGAATTGTGTGATCATAAATTTAAAAAGGAAAACGATTGTTGACGTATCTTCAATGTTTATGTCACGAAAGATAGAAGTGAGATGGCAATTGGAAGATTTAGCTGTCTGCGTCATATCGTTTGAATTGATTTTCCACGTATACACCACAAAGTAGAAGTTTGAGAAGGAGCTTTGCGGTAATATTCATGAACTCAGTTATCTTATTGAATTTCGGATTATACCGTTGTACCCCACCTGCCATCCTTGTATGCTTCTAACCGAAGCGTTTCTTTTCTCAAGTTATCAAGGGTTGTTTCTTATTCAATTATGATGATCGGATACGGACTAAAGAAAGCTCCTATGGTCTGCCATTACCGGTGATGTGAAGCAAAAGTCTTGCTCGACACGTCTGGATCGACGCGTTTAGGGATCTTTATCTAGTCAAAAATTACGTTGTTTTGTTAAATCAAAAGCATAGGTTTCGTTCCATTTCTCTTGTTTGGAGCTTAGCAGGTAACGGTTTAGACGACAAATCACATCATGGTAAAAAGCACATCAGTTCAGGTATTTCTGGTTATCACGGTAATTTCATTTCTTGGATTGCTTGTTCTGCACCAATCACTCAACTTTGGTGCCTTTTCAAAAGCTAGTAAGTTTATACGGAAGTCAGTCTTAGCAGAACAATCTTCGGAGGAAGTACCTGATGGTATTAGTGAATTTCGCCAAAGCACTGATGATCCCATCGATTTCCAAGAGAAGACCGAGGAAGCTTTGCCCAGTAACCGCCCACGTCTCCCAAAGGCGCTTATTATTGGCTTTTCCAAATGTGGAACCACAGCCTTGAGGACATTTCTGACTCTTCACCCTGACATTGTATCTCCCATAGAAGAGGTACGCTACTTTAACTTTAACTACACTAAAGGTCTCGAATGGTACAGAAGGCAGATGCCACCGTCCACAGAGAACCAAATAACAATAGAGAAAACTCCGTCTTACATCATGAGTCCGATTGTTCTGCAGCGAATTTACCTCTATGACTCTCAAGTGAAGCTAATTATCATTATCCGCGATCCCATCATCCGGCTGCAGTCTCAGTACGCTCACACTTATAGAAACGCTCCAGCAGGAGCACACAAGCCAGACTTCAAGATCTGGGTTAGAGGGGATTCAAGTGATAACCGCATCACTCATTTCGTCGGCTACACTAAATACATTCGTCAGGTGTATGATCAGTTTCCCAAAGACCAAATTCTAGTCCTGGCCGAAGAGGATTTTGAGCAAAACCCGTTGTCTGTTATGAAAGAGGTAGAGTTATTCCTCAATTTAAAGCCAGCCTTTTCAAAAGACATGTTCTATTACAACAAAGGAAAAGGTTTCTATTGCTTCAACCGAGAGAATGAGTTTTTTCCAACTGTATTGAAGATGGTGAAAGTCAACAACAGAACGGGTTGTCTTGGGGAGGATAAAGGAAGAGACCATCCAGATATTGATGACGATTTTCTTAAGGAGCTTGTCCAGTTCATTCGTCCCCACAATGAGCAGTTATTCCGTTTAATTGGTAAACGAATAGTGTGGGAGAATTTCGAGTGAAGTTTCTTATTTCTGATGTGAACAATTTAGAAGTTATAATTATAAATGAGAGATATTAATTATTGTAACTGTAACCATCCATGTCAACAATTCATAACAAACATAAATTTAGTTATCTTCGAGATAACTCTGAAATGTAACAAAGTTTGCTCAACCATGAAAAATTTGAAACCCTTTTTTGTGTGGTTCAAACAAGTATTTTTCTTTGCCTATAAATATCTATTATTTGATATAAGTACATTTTTATCTTAATTAATATTAATTTAAAATTTTCAGTCAGTTTGCCCGTTAGGTACCCATCTATTCTTGAAATCCCAATGGTCTTTATCTCTTGATGTTCGAAATGAAATTGTCAAACGATTTTCAATAATGAAAAATTCTTAAAGAGCTAGCACACCACACACGTAAGCCCTGCTCGGTGGTTCTATATAGCCCAGCCACATAGAAGCCCCTCACTTGAAGTGGGACTTACAGTTAAGGTTCATGTCTTTGTCTTGTTGTAGACTCGGTTTTCAGAACTATTAAAGGGGGAGCGGGGAGGGAGCTCGAAGCCTGGATTGACCATGGCTGCTCTCAGTTTATAAAAAAAAAAAAAAAACAACTCGTCAGATCTAGACTGTGGAGGATTTTGGCAGTCACGCACTGCGACTTGCAGCATCTCCTCTGCAAGTGAAAGATGGATAATTTTGGAGTGTGATCCTTGTTATTGAAAAGAAAAAAAGTAATGTAAAGAGAGGAACGTTTCTAGCTTCATACTGCGCTTAAGATTTTAATCTATTATATAGATGCTGCACTATTATTGTGAAAATAACTATAATGGTCTCGTCTTCAACGCCTATCCCATTTGTTTCTAGCTTCATACTGCGCTTAAGATTTTAATCTATTATATAGATGCTGCACTATTATTGTGAAAATAACTATAATGGCCTCGTCTTCAACGCCTATACAATTTGATAGCCCTATACTTTGATGCTATCGCTAGCCTCTTAGAGGCCAGACAAAAAGTTCCCGTCTTTCATTACGACTTTCCGATAGAATCCATTGCAGTGTTAATAGTAGGCGACCATTCATATCCTCTTATCTCTTTCAACTACACGAACAAACAAAAAAAAAAAAACAAAAAAACAAGAAAAATAAATAAATAAATAAATAAAAGGACTGGAGTCACTCAGTCGAAATAAAAATAAAAACATTCGTCTGTGCATGTCTTGTTCTGTATTGTTGTTTTATTGCAAACGCTTTACACGGAGCATAATTATCTGTGTTCAATATAATTATCCACAAATATTTGAATCTCTCAAATGCCTTTTTAACTTAGCGAGTGTTAATTTAAAATGTAATTATTTAATAAATTAAACAAAACTCTATCAACCATTTACCAGTGCCTACATTTTTAAGAACATATTCGGGTTGTCTAAAATAATCTGAACCACCAAGAAATTTCTGGTACATACGTTTCAAACAGCAGTGCACATTTATTTTCAGGATTTCCAATAATAAAATGAAATTGGTTGGCTCGAACTTTATAAATTATACTGGAAATTGGCATTATGGCTGGTAAACGAAATAAAACAAATCGTTTCTATTACTACATAGATATTCGCGCTGATAATTAGCTAGATCTTAATATTTGTGTATGGTTTCCACTGTTCCGTAAAAAAAATCTAAAATGAACTTTAACGATGCAAGGTGTTTTAAAAGGACTCTTTTTTATTTGTATTTTTTTCTTGTTAACCTTCCCGGTATATGTGTTATGTATTGCTCGGTTTGTCATAATTATTAAACCATAAAAAGTGTTAGTTTGATTAGAGTCTTTATTTAAATCAGGATTAAATTACATTTTGAGTTACGAATGTGTTAACTTTTAATTATGCGTAAGTTCAAATTACCCTCGGCAGTTACAAAAGCTGTGTTTTATATTCAGCCCAATTATATCGCAAAACGTACAATTTCTGCTCAGTTTTATATTTCGCAATGATTTTATCATTAGTATAACAGATTTGCAATATTCTATGCTGGAGCCATATCAATGTTGAATTCTTCATTAGCCTTTAATTGAAATGAATTTTTGCCATTTTTTTAAATAAATGATATCGACATTATTCAATCTTTTTTTTTTTATTCGATATCTGTTGTATTAGTCTTATATGATGTTAACTTTTTTTTGTTAATAATAATGGTCGATTGTCCATTTCGATTGGAACTATAATAAGAATGACGAGTTGCATTTTGAATTAAGGTTAATTTGTTTAATTTCTATCGTCGTCTACGAATCGGATAATTCCTCTAAAATTTGAAAAGCTAAGACTTACTTGAGAGTTTTTAGTGTTTAATAACTATATGACCCATAACTCTATCATGTTTTTTTTTTTTTTTTTTGAGTTTAGTTTTGTTTTGTTTTATTTGTCCGTTATGAGATATTTATAACATTGTTACCAACAAATAAATGTCTTGAGATTCATGCAATTGTTTTCATTTATTTTGTTCCAAGTTTTATATTACATGCACATGTACCACTTTCTGTGAAATTGCTGGTACCGACTTGACGGAGCGTTCTTAATGAAAAACTCTTGTAATTATTAATGATAAATAAAAAAACACGCCTCTTCATAAACGTTTGCCGCTGTTGGTGATGATAATTTTATAGGACTCGACTTTGAAAATTGTGATCAATTCCTTAAATGCGTTTTAAATAAGTGCGTTCAATGAGATTTCTCTGTTTTATTTATTCCTATACGATTAGTTTTCAACGGTTAAACCCCAATATATCCTTTATTTTGTGGCTTAATGTGGAAAATTGTTTACAAGCCGGTCTGCTATGTCTTTTAGGAAAAGTTTCCCATTCTAATTACGCATATTTTAGATATACTTGGACTTAGACATAAAAGCTACAAATTGTGCGCGTCTTTTCCTATCCGTTTGCTGCTTTTACAGTGCGACTGTCTAAGAATCGGTCTCCTTTCAATGCCAAAAAGTTCGCTCTAAGTCTAAGTCTAAGCAACGCGTTTAAGTCCGGTATATCACCTGAGAAAGATGTTTCTTTAAAGAAAATTTTAGCGACAGATAAAATTTTTCTGGTAAACGGACTAATATTACACGAGGTAGACACAATCTTTGCAGGGAAGAAAAAAGACAGCTTAAAAAAATAAAGTAGCATAGTGGTTCTGGTTCAAATTTCATTATCCGAGATAGGACAAGGGGCATGTTCATGCTAACCGGTCCTGTTTAAATCGAGTATGGACTGCATGTATAAAATAGCCATCTAAATGAGTCCATAGCATGTTCACATGAGAAATGAAAGATCAAATTAGAACAGTTTGTTTTGATGTGATAAAACGGTTAAAGAAAGAGGGGAATGCTTTCCTAACATAAATTGTTAGTGTTACTGACGACAAAACTTGGGTGCATCACTACGACCCAGATAACAAACGACTGGCTAAGGATTATATACATTGTACTCCTATCTAGAAAAAAATAAGCTTATTCAAACTTGCTGCCTCAACAACAAAAGTGCTCTAATCCTACACTGGTTCCGGGGTTTGAAAAATATTTTTTCAATCTACAATTTCTGGAGCCAAATTATATAAAAAGATACTGTTGAAATTTTTTAGAAGCTGAATTTTAATCAAGCGCACAAGTGCAGAAAATTTTACAGTACGGAAACGCGATAACGCGCGGCCTCGTACAAAACAGTGGACGCAAACCGCCCTGACAAAACACTGGGCTTTCCTTCTCAGACCAAAAAAAAAAAAAATTGGCAAAAAATGTAAGATTATTATTTACAGTCCTATACTCGCATGATCAGTTAGAACTTTATACATAGGAAACCAAGCTGCTAATAAACTATGAGATAACTACTAATATAGCAGCAGACATTGTAAATGTAATGGAGAAGAGAGAGAAAGAGAGAGCGAGAGAGAGAGAGAGAGAGAGAGAGAGAGAGAGAGAGAGAGAGAGAGAGAGAGAGAGAGAGAGAGAGAGAGAGAGAGAGAGAGAGAGAGAGAGAGAGAGAGAGAGAGAGAGAGAGACAGAGAGAGGGAGAGGGAGAGAAATAGAGAAATACAGAAAGAGAGACAGACAGGGAGCGGAAAGTAGAAAAATAAAGAAATTCAGGGCGAACGTAATACTCCTTGCGAAAAAACAGATTGAAGCAATAAAAAGGATCAACAAAGAGGAAAACCCTACTTAAAAAAAAAAAAAAAAAGAGCTACTCTTTTGATTTCACCCTACACTCCTTTTTCCCCATTCCTAATCACTTGCAATCGAAGAGATTTATCTTTTTCTCATCGTGCCCAAAATCAATTCATGACCTCATTTAGGACAATGGCGCCACGCAATACTCTACAATCTAAATATGGAAAACAGTAAAATACATGTACCTGTTTTATGTGCTCTTAATCCATCAGAAATGTGTCTTGGGTCTTATTTCGTGATCCATTATCATGTATGCGCGGATTCACACTCACAGAGCCACATTTTGCGAATGTTCAGGTCAAAGATTAACTAGATCGATAAACGACCAGTTAAGGAAAGATTTTAGCCTTTCTTACTATTAGTAATGTCTATCTTATTTCTAACAGTGTTATCGGGCGAGGGGGTTACAATATCGTCACAATTGTATTCGTGGCACACGGCATGAGGATCTCGACATTAAAACGGAAAATTAAACACACAAAGTTCTCTAAAATTCCGAACCCACCCTCCCTGAAAACTTGAATTTAAAAAAAGAAAAAAAAGAAAGATTTAAGAGAGTAACAAGCAATCCTTGCCTTTTCGATGAGAAGAATTTTTTTCTACTAATAAACTATGGGGGTAGGGGTGTGTGCATGAGCCTATGAGCATCTGCAATATTAGCAAAATTGCTTTTCATGGTAAATAAATGTGTGTATGATTGTGCAAGTCTCACTATTCAAAAGATATTTTTCTTGACTTACCATTTATTTTATTTTTTTTTTTTTTGGGGGGGTGGGGGGGAAGACAATAAATGGCACAAAAACGGTGAATTTCAGGGATAATGAATCTAGAAAATCTCTCGTTTCCAGATTATTCATAATGAGCCCACAGAGAAGACTGTGCTGAAAAACCTTACTTATGAAAACGTAGTAAATAATAATAATAATAAATGTAATAATAATAATAAAAACATATCTTACTTTTAGGTTCGATTACCTTCATGCACTTCGTTTGTTGCAAAAAAGTAACATATATCATTGAAAGCAAATATAATCAGTGACTACCTAAATTGTCCTGTCAGATGATGATTGTGACCACTCTTAACGATGAAAATTAAAGTTGTCCCTGAATTTTATCATCACAAAAAAGGAAAATAATATTGAACTCTCCATAGAATGCTGTAGTGTAAAAGCACAATTACCACATTAAAGATTGACAGATTTTCTTATGAATTATCATCACCTCAGTCAAAAGAAGCTCTGTATTCCCTAAAAGTTCAGGATTTTGGTTTGTTATTATAACTTTAACTCTATAACTTAACTTAGTAATGCTGGATGAATAAATTAACCAGATTTACTGTGATGTTTGATTGGAACATTATTTGTTTTATAACAGAACAGAGGAAAAAATGAGAAATCAAATTATAAATCAAGCTTTGACTTGGTGCAGCAGACAAAAAATCATGTTATTTAGGAGGATCAAAACAAAAGGTAGTTAAGAGTAAAGACAAGTATTGTAGAATGGGAAAGCACTTTTTTTTGGATAGACTCTTAGAAAAAATAGATTAATGCCAGGGAAGTTCATTTATTTTTGTACTCCCTCATCCATTTATCAATGAGGACCATACATGACTTTTCAAACAACTAGTGTTATACTGGGTATGAATTTCTTAGAAATAAGGTTGGGACGGTGCTCTAAAAATATTTTTTTCCTTTTTTGACCTATGGCAAAATGAAGCAAAAGTTATTTAATTTTAGTTTCAACACAGAATAAAGATAGAATTGTTTGAAAGTAGGATTTCAAAGAGATAAACACCTTTAAAGGCCTAGAAGCTGCATGTAAATTTTGACTCCCTACCTGATACATGTATTACCTTTCATCCATCCCTACCACCTTCAATTTACAGAGCTGATTAAAACTCAAAGTTCATAACTACCCACAAAGTTGTCACCTTGTAAAAAGTGCCAGACTTCAGACGCTTTATGAAAAAGTAAACACAATCAGCAATAAAAAAAAAAAACCCAGCAAATATAGAGGAAAATGACAAGGAGAAAGAAGGAGAGAAGAGATGAGGAGAAAGGAGCAGCAGTACAATAAGAAGAAAAAGAAAATGTAAAAATATAGGTTTTCAAATAAATTTTTACCTGGTGTCAAAAACTATAGAAAATGTATTCTGACAAGCCTGATTTGAAATGGTTGTCATACAATAATAAATAGTATATAAAACTTGCACAAACTTTATTGTTAGCAGACATTTCACCATTATTGAGAAACCTAATAGTTATCCATTTAGAGAGATTATCTACCACTGCATGCACAGTTTTAAAGTCTTTTAATGCTCTTCAATACATAACTGGTGTTCATTAATAAAATTTATAAAATTTTGTTATCCTCAAAACAAAATTTCATTCAACCTAAATCAGTGTTTCCATATTTGTTTTGCCTTTGATATACATATTACAATAACATACCCTACAGAGATTAGAAGTTAACTTATTGTTGGAAATATATCGTTTATTCAAGTAAGTACACAAGTTAAAAACATTTCAATTCAAAGCACTATTCTTTTTATTTTTCACTTTCTGGACAAAAAATCAACAACAGCAAGTCAGCCTCATCATGACAAATCTTTTAGAAGGCAGATTAATTCATCGTGGCCAACTTTGAACAGAATACAATTAAGCCCACACACACAAAAAAAAAAAGATAAAAAAGGAATAAGAAGATTTCAAAATTTTTTGACAATCCATATCTCAAGATTTAAAGTTTTCTTCCTACTGCAAAACTGAAGTTTGAGAAAGAAGTTTGGAAATAATAATTCCAAGACCTTTGTTTATAAAATTGACCTTACACGTGACAACAAAGTAACTAATGAATTTAGCCTTTAGTGTAAACATGATAGAAATTTTATTCACTTTCATAAGAATTCACTCAAATGTGATTTAATTTATCTTGAATGATACTCTCTAAAAGCAATACAACCTATATATTGTAAACATAAACATGCAATAAAAATTATTATATGTATTTATATGGTTATGCACAGAAGCAAGCACTTGTTTGTTCACATTTTTATATAAAACTGAAGAATACAAAGCTATGTATCCCACAAATCTTTTCTTCATAATCATACATTTAAAAACTGAAAAATTGATTAGACAGTTTTGATGATTCACATTCCTTACAGTGCATATCAATGATAAAAAAATGATATATTTAAATAGATTAGACTTTGAAATAAGTTGTTTGTAAAAAATAAAATATTACAATTCTGATTAAAATTTTGGAAGATATTTACTGTTCATAACAAGGACCACACTCTTCAAGTATTTTGAGGGATGAAGCCCTCTAGCACCAATGGTTGATAACACCATTTATTTTGACAGGACGGAGATTGAACAAGATCTACATTATCATAAAAGTGTGTCACAAAAATATCAAGCAACTTCTTTGACCAAAGAATTACATATATTTTATTATTTTACATGAAAAGAGTTAATGCCTTTTTTGTGCTATGTTTTTTTTTTCAACATTCCAATTACTGAAATCAAGACTATATAACTTGAACGTGGAAAACCCAAATATTTCTTGAACTCAGAGTACATTCACTCAATAGACTTTGTTTTTGTCCTTCATTAAAGTTGGGTAAAAAATTGTAGTTTATTCCAATTACTCTTTTCATAACATCATGATTTATTATGTTTATCTGAAAAAAGTAAAAGTGTAAAACTAGCCTTGGTAAATTGTAAATGCCTAATTTTGTTGGGGTTTGAGGTGAGAAGGGCACATTGGAAATTTCAAACTTTTTTTAGTTTTAGCACAGTTGTGGATCGTTCACATATCATAAAGAAAAATGATGATAAAGGACTAGTAAAATGGTAAGTGCAGTGAGGAGAAGAGAGAAAATTCATGACATCCAAAACTTGAACTTTATAAATATAATTTTTAATCTATAAGAATGTTGAATACTGGCAAAGCTGATTCTTATTAAGGGAAATTTTTTGTCTCATCGAGGGATAAATTTGTATCTTCCTTTGATTAAAATGAGGTCAGGAAAAGAGTCTAAAAGAGGACACATCACAATTATTTTCCTTTCTGTACTTCACAATCTTTCAAATATATTCATTCTGTGCATGGTACTTTGGAAATAAGAAAGCCTTTCGCCCATCTGGTTCTTTCTATTAAGTCTGCAGTCTACTTATTATACTAAGAAAAGGCAAGAAATTGTTTTGTTTTGTTTTCCTCAAGGAAAGAGTATGCAAAATAATTTTTTCTCTCCCTGTCCACTTGTAGCTGTTGTAATCAAATTACCGATATTAAAACAATAGAAATGCTGAATGAAATTGCTAAAAATTCATGGATAAAAAAGAAGGCAGAATTAAAAAAAAAAGAGATTCTATGACATAAAAAATCAAAGGCACTTAATTCAAAAGCATACTAAATAGTTTTCAACATAAAAAAATTGCTAACAATATTCATTGGAATTTGCCTTTTATAATTAAACAATGTATTACAGAAAAACAAAAGGTTTGTAAGCCCTAGTTTTAATATATATACTATGACTTTTTTTTAGCCTTAAGAATTAGATTTTATTGAATTCAAAAAGTTTGTGACTTAAGCTGTTTTGTGCCAAGTCTCTGAATTTTTCTAAACTTTTTTCTAGTTATGTAGTATTGTTAATTACATATTTTAATTAAATCTGATACGGAATATAACTATAACAAGTTACAGACTGAAAGTCTCCTTGTGACTTCAGCTGTTTCGTGCCAAATCTCTGAATTTTTCTTAACTTTTTTCCAGTTATGTAGTATTGTTAATTACATATTTATTTAAATCTGATATGGAATATAGCTATAACAATTTACAGACTGAAAGTATACTTTTTTCTTTTTTCCTATTTTTGCCTTTTTGTAATCACAATGGTGTTAGAATAAAAATTCTGAGGTAATTGGCAAAGCTGAAACAATTGTTTTCTCTTGCATTTGCTATTAATCTTTTAACTGACAATGAAAAGCACTTTGAGTTTGATCTGAAAATACATAATAACTGAAGATTTGAACATTCATCAAAACTGATTTTTCAAACCAACCAGCAGAGTCATCACTTTCAAAATAATCCAATAACCACATTATCCTTTTTCAAAATTAAATTCAATCACAGTGAGTATTTTGATTCTGAGACACAAAGTGAAAACGCTCTGGGTTTTTTTTAAAACATTTTTTAAAGAAAAAAAAAACATTCACTGCAATTCCCCCTCATGTATCAATAAAAGCATGTACAAGGATTGCTTCTTTTTACTTCAATGTACAAAGAAAAAATTCAAGATGAAAGCAATTTTATCTTGAACATCTAAATACTCTAAATAATATTCTGTCCCCATTACATCTTTGTGTTAAGTACATAGAGATGATTTATATGGCATGTCAACAATTCAGGGTTAGACATAAAGATATTGATATAAAAAAAATCAACCCATTCAAGGTATTTTAATTTTCAAGTTAACTATGGTTAGTGGGAAAAAAAACACAATTTTTTGTTGAGGAAAAAAAATATAGTCATTAAATGCAAGTAATGGGAATTTAGAAGGCTAAAAAATTAGACTGACCCAAGAGAATTTTCTAAAAAAAAATCTATGCTTTCTTGCTGTTCTTTTTTTTTTTCTGTCTAAATGTATGATAGTTGTTCACACCTTCATTTTAATATTAAATTCACTTTGTACAGCCAGCAGAAAGGAAAGAGTTAAGGTGCAACCAATCGCATATTTTTATGATCTTTTTTTTTTTTTGTGATTCCTGGTACTTGTATTTTGGATAATGAGAGGTCATATTTCCCTCAAGTTAACTGTTTTGCTCTAATGTTACCTTTTATTACTTTAGCAGGTTATGCTCACAATGACTTATCCTGGCTTCCTCATACTCTTATACTCATAGTTCAGCTTTTAAGGGTCCACAAAGGAGATCATGATGTACCTAGTGCCTGAAATAGTCCTGAGCCCCTCATGGTAGTGAGTTAGTCGCCCTGGGTGCATAAACATCCACCCTTTCCTTGGAGATGTGATGCTGCAGTTGTAGCGAACAAATCTGCATCCTCCGCCCTTATACAGAGAAATGAATAAATGAAAAAAAAAATCTTAATCCTTTGTGGTGTGGTGTGTGTGTGTGTGTGTGTGTGAGAGAGAGAGAGAGAGAGAGAGAGAGAGAGAGAGAGAGAGAGAGAGAGAGAGAGAGAGAGAGAGAGAGAGATCTATTTAAATGCAGTTATTTCATCCGTCAGGTGATGTCTCAACTTTGAGTACATTGGTTTTCCTTAAAACAAAAAACAAAATTAAACACTGATGTCTTCATCCGCTTATAAAAGTACTAGCCAGAATCTGCCTAAATATGAACAAATTTTCACACGAAGAAGAAGTCAATGGAGAAGCCTTCATTTGCAGTCTTGTTATTCAATGCAAATATTTCACAGGTAAAATAAACAGTGTGTTTTGGAAGATATCTCCATGCTAATTCCACTTGAGCCAATTTCATTCTACTTTTATCCAAGCCAATTGGATTTTTCTCTGCCTTACCTCTGACAGAATGAATTGTCAAAACCATTCAGCATTGGACAGTAGTGCTTTGCAAAATATTTCATAGAATCAAGCATGCTGGCATTTCCACATATTACACACAGCAATGCATAACATGATAACTACTGAAGATCACAAAGCTCCCATATCCTGCCTGCAATTTTGCCACTGACTCACCTCAAAATCTATCCCAGGCCTATTGAGTGCAATGTTGATTGTGTATGTGGAGGCATCATGGTGAGGGCGCAGATACGGCTGTTCATCAGGTTTATACCTCACAATGAAGTTCATGATAGCTTGAGGAGGCTGAAATTTTAAAAAAAGAATATAGCTTTTTTTCCAAAACTTTTGAAAACAGCCTTTCCTTTAATGTTATAAAATGTTCATTCATGTTACAATTCTTTTTTCTTTCATCTCAAGGTTTCAGGTGTATACTACTATCACAGACTTACTGAACTATGAAATGAGAGAAAAACTGAAATCCAAAGAGGGACCTAAACGCAATTATTTCTTGGAAAACACAATGAGGTCAAAAGATACAGAGCATAAATGGACCCTTCGTCCCTTAAGCTCAATCAAATTCAGATCTAATGTAAAAAAAATATTCATGCATGAGACTTAAGATCTGCTTATCATTTTGATAAAAGCTCAACTAAATTAATGCATCAAACAGCAAACTAAAAAATTAGAATGAAAATCAGGCACTTTACATTATGGAAATATCCAGTGAAAACTCTCTCCTGTAATGGCCTGACAAAGACATCCAGAAACTTCAGCCACTGCTGCTCCAGCCCAACCTGATTCATGTGTATGTCTATTGTGGGAACATTCTCATAAGCTCCAGCCAAACGGGGATCCTGGAAAAGTAGTTTTAATTGAAATAGAAAATACATGCATTAATAAATATCATATGAAGAAAATATCCATTGTATAGTCTTTAATCATTTTGTCGACATCAACAAATGCTGATGACTGTGTAACTATATTGAAGTTTTTACATTAACTTAAATAACTAATGGGAGATTTGTTTAAAATTTAAAACACATAATGAATTTGAATTTCTGAGTTTAAGCAAGTTGCAGTAGAACCATTTTATCCAAAAATATGACAGGGAAAGAACTGAAGCATAAACTTGTATTTCATCAATGTTTCCTTCGTATTTTTTTAAAATTATATCCAAAGAGAGAATTTATGATGAGTTGGGTGCAAAAAAGGAGTAAGTACTTTTAAAATTATTCTGCAGGAGATCATTCTATAAAAATTATTTTCTTCTCTCTCCACTGGTAAATATTTAAGCATCTACCAAATTATTTCAAATCATAAGTCAATAGACAAGAGGTTTCCAACTCGAGTTTCAAAACTTGTGATGCTTCAACTTGCATAAAAATCAGAAAAAAAATCTGATATCATTTAAGTTCCAATGAATGAAATGTCCATGGATTATCTGACCAAAACTCAATTATTCCATCTAGACTGATGACAGATCTGAAGTTGCGAGAAAATGAATAAGTAGCAGCTCAAAGAAAAAACATCCAAAAAATGTACTGGCTGGGAATTTCTGAAATTTTCATTGTTTGCAGATGATATCGGGTTTTTTCATCTTTCTTTCACTCTCTCTTCTGCTACAGGCACAGTGCATTCGCCTCTCGCCCCTATTTGTCTAACCAAAAAAAATGTGTGGGAAGGGAGGCGAATGGGAAGGGACATGAAGGGACAGAGTGAATTCGTCTTCCTTCACTCACCTTTTTAAAAAAATAAAGATGGCGGCAGTGATGTTGATGTTGTTATATTGGTTGAGAAGGCGTCGTCAAAACTTTAAAAACTCACGCCGGTTTTGGGTTCACGGTATCAATAAACGCCGTGCAACATTTGGAGAATACCATCATCTAATGGAGGATGTTCTTAACGATGAAGAAAAATGTCTATCTTACATAAGAATGAAACCTGCAACATTCCAGCTGCTTCTTGATAAGGTTGGACCATACATCCAAAAGAATACAACGAATTTCCGAAAACCCTTGTCACCTAAAGAACGTCTGATCATCACTCTAAGGTATTTTTTTAAATTTGTTTTCAGCTAATTATTACGTCATTGGCTCGGTATTACCCCATCATTATCATCATCAACTTTTTTTATGTTTGGCAGATCATAGCTTCCTTTTTTTTAATGCATTTATCCAAAATATCAGTAGTTTATTTTGACTTATTTGACAATAAATCTACCACCATTCCCTACATATTATTATTTCTCTGTACTATGAAACTACGTTTCCCGGGCAGGGTTCAGGTTCGGAGCTATGAATTCCCAGAGACAGAAATGGACTTAAGCGTTTCGCCATATGCAATGAATGAAGCGGTTCTTTAAAGCTTCAAACTGATCTGTTTCTTTTTTTAATTCAATTTGATATCACATCAGTGCACACCAAAGGTCTAAATTGATGTTCTCCCATTACTTACAATGAACGCGCCCCTGTCTGTCCCAAGCACATACACACACCTTTTTCTCTCCCTTTCTCTCTAAAAATAAAAGAACACAGCGTTGATGTTGACAAAACATATAACAAATTATTAGATTTTTAATACAACGTAGTTTATTCTGGAATATATGGGAAGAACACCGTACTAACTTGCTTTAGAGAAGACCCATAATGTCAATATTGATGATAGTGAGAAAAACTGGTGAGATAATTATCAGTTGGACTATACGTAGCTGACCCTTGGCTAGTTGTGTACTGCGAGCTGGTTCCCGGTTGTGGGCTAGCCAACATCTCTGGAGGTGCCCTAGAAATAGATGAATTGACTTTGTGGTTTCTAACATATCTCATCATTAGAGTATGCATTTCATATTGACACTCCATCTTTTCATCGGGATTCAGTAGTTTCATCTTAGGGAGTAGACTTTTGAAAAAAATTAAGTCCTCATCATTGTTAGTATCTTCCTGCTTTTGAGATAAGCCTTTGAGGGTCTGAATCATCTCAACATCTAGATGTATGTCATGGCGCTCCTGAGGGTATGGTGGGCGACGAACACTGCGTTTAGTTTGAGGTCTTGTATGTGGTGCGTTTACTCATGGCTGGTCATCTTGGCTACTTGCATCTACTGGAGTAGGTGTGCTGACATGCGGGGATTGGCTTGGACTGTTGATAGGTGCAAAAACGAAAGAGGAAGAGCTGGCTTGGGATGCTTCCTCTACCTGTATCATGTGTTCTGTGTCTTCATTATCGGATTCGGAGATATTGCTCTCTGTTTTCCTGTCCAAGAGGTGGGGCAAAACGAACAGCATATTATCATACAAATACCACTTCTTCCTCTTTCCCCCAGCAGACCAAGATTTGTGGCAAGTCATTTCTCCATGCGTTTTTCTGAAGTAGTCACGCAGTTTTGTCCAGCGCTTGCGAGCATCATTTTCTGTAGAAGTGGGACGGGAGGAGAGAAAGATAAAAAAAAAATTAAAAACATGATCATGCACAGACACACAACAAAAGGCAATAATACAAGATTTATATTTATATATAATTTAGTTTTTAGTACAGAGTTCAGTTATGTAGCTCTTAGATAATAATAATAATATTAATAATAATGATGATGATGATAATAAATAGATCCATATAGCTACGTTTACGTGTAAGAAATTTCATGATTTAAAAGTACCGGTACTTTTTTCTTTTCCACAGATACTTGGCCTCTGGAGAAAGTCATGTATCATTATCTTTTCACTTCAGAGCTGGTATATCAACAGTGAGAGGAATAACAAAGGAAACATGCCAAGTCATTTGGCAACTATTGAAACAAGAAGTCATGCCAAAACCAAACAAAGAAATGTGGCTGAAGGTAGCAGATGACTTTTACACAAAGTTCCAATTCCCATTGTGCTTAGGTGCAATCGATGGGAAGCACATACGGATCAAGAAACCAAACAATTCTGGTTCAAAGTTCTACAACTACAAAGGTTTCTTTTCCATCGTCTTATTGGCTGTTACTGACGCATCTGGAAAATTTATCGCCATCGATGCAGGCTCCTGTGGTGGCAACAGTGACAGTGGGGTGTTTACTCGTTCTACATTCGGAAGACGTATGGTTAATAGAAAATTGGACTTGCCAGAGGAAACAATGATACCAGGAACAGATATCAAAGTCCCTTTCGTTTTTGTGGCCGACGATGCGTTTCCACTCAGAGAGAATATCATGAAGCCTTTTCGGCATCGACAACTAACGACTGAAAAGGAAGTATTTAACTACCGGCTGTCGCGGGCAAGAAATTCAGTTGAATGTTTTTTTGGGAAACTTGCTCAAATGTGGAGGATACTGCTTCGCCCAATGGACGTACAGCCCGAATCTGCCACTGATATCGTGAAAGCTATCACAATTCTCCATAATTTCATAATGATCAGAGAGCCGGAAAGATATACTGTTTCGGAGAATATCAACGAGGATAAGACACAGACAGTAACGAGCAGTCCTGATATCAAGACATTCAGCAACAGGGCTACAAAAAATGCTCTTCGAATCCGAGAATCATTTATGGACTACTTTAATTCAGACATCGGAGCTCTACCTTTTCAAAGGAAAATGTTTCACATCAGAGTGATTTCTTGTCATAAAACACAGAATAATTCCAAATGGAATAACAAAATAAAAAATGCTGGATCTAGATTCCATTATGCAAACAATAGAAAAATTGCAAGAAAGAGAGAGAGAGAGAGAGAGAGAGAGAGAGAGAGAGAGAGAGAGAGAGAGAGAGAGAGAGAGAGAGAGAGAGAGAGAGAGAGAGAGAGAGAGAGCGAGAGAGCGAGAGAGAGAGAGAGAAAGGGGGGGGGGGGGTTGACAGAACAAAAATGAGACATAAATAAATTTGCTTACCATTACATTCGACTTCTTCTGCAATTTTTTTCCACTCTGTTGTTATGTAATTCCTGCTGCTGTAATTCTTGTCCGTTTTGTCATAAAGTGCTGGTCTTTTCTGTACTGCCGAAATCAATAGTTCTTGCTCCATAATTGCAACTTCTATTTCGAATACAAAGTGAAAATAATGAAGGACAATGCGCAACACACACTACACACCTAAAAAAACACAGGCAAGGCGAATGAAACCGGATAAAATTTTAGTGCAGAGCTTAGTTGATCATCCCTCACTTTTTTTGCAGTTTGGGAGAGTGACCCGAAAGTGACGTAAGGCGAAACTACTGTAGCGCGCGTAACGCAACTATTGTCGATTAAAAACTTAATTCGCCAAAAAAAGGGAGGGAAGGGTGATTCACCAAAAAATGGTGGGGAAGGCGAATGCACTGTGTCTGTTGCATTCCTCTCATCTTTATCTCTTTTCCCATTCTCTCATCATCTCTGTCCCTTTGCTCTCTGTCTATCCATCTATCTCTCACTAGTCAATCTTTTTCTCTTGGTACCACTTTTTCGTCTCTCTCTCAAGAACATGTAAACTGGACCATAGCAGAACAACCTTTACTGCACCTAAGGACGAGGGCCAAGAATTACTGTCTCATCACACTGTTTAAACAATAGTGGTTGAGTGAAAAATATTGATGTGCTTTGGCTTTGATGTTAGACAAAAACATGTAGATTGTAGAGAAGGAAGGTTAAATGTTGGACAAAAGCAAAACTTCTTTGAGATACAAATCAGAACTTTTGCCTTAGATGGGAGGTCTGGGAGAACCAAAAAGAGAGATGAGAGAAAATATCAGGGATAAATGAAAAGATGCAGAGATAGCAAAAAGGTTGAGAGTACAGAAAAGACAGCAAAACGGACAGAGACAAGAGCAAGAATGACATAGAGATAGAAACATAGTGATGTATTTCTTGCTTTGGTCTGTGTAAGACAAAATTACCACAAACATTCAGTTTTTTTCTTTTTAAATAGTGAGGCTCAAAAAGTGTCATTTCCCTAAAATGAGAGATAACCGGTAAGATAAAAAATATTAGGTTATCAAATACACACAATCATTTCTCAAAAGAAATCTTTCAATACTGAAATTTCAACAAAAAATACCCAACCCAGTATTTTAAATACTGAAAAAAAAAAACAACCTTCAGGTAATTTTCAACCCCTAGAGAACATCAATACAATATCAAGTTGAACTTGGGGAAAAAAAAATAAGGATTCCAGAAACTGAAGCTGTGATTTTTAAATCATTCTTTAACATAGAATTTGTTCTCTACTTACATGATTTGAACCTCCTGACCATTTGCCAAAGTTTTCAAATTCAGCCACAAATTCATCACAGAAGGTGTCACTGACAATAGGGAACCAGTACACATCCGGGCATGGCTGAGAAATCATAATAATCATTTAGAGCAGAAGTAATGGTGAAAGTGCTGCAACAAAAATGGACAAAATGCTTTAAGTTATATATAGCATAACTTCAAAGAAGAAAATCATGAAAATTGGAGAGAATATGTAAGGGTGTTGGATTTTTTCAGCTATTTACATATTCTGAAACAGTAATAATTTCTAAACGGAATGATGTTAGCTATTAAAAAGATTTCTATTAAAAACTCACATATGGCCCCTCATAAGCTCCCATGTTTTGAGACAATTACGTTCAAGGTTTTGCTTATTTTCTTTAACCAATTTTTACATATTTTTATTCACTGTCCCCTTCCAGAATGATAGCTGCATACCTATAACTACTTTTACATGTTATATTCACAGAACATAAAGAAAAAAGGTTACAGATTACTGTTTTGATCCTTATCCCACATAAATCACAAATCAGTTTATTTATTTTTTTTTTTTATTTCAAAGCCCTGCTTCTTAAAATCAAAAATTGCCACTTATAGCTGAAATGTCCCAGCTTCTTCACAAATCAAGGTTTATATTTATTTCCTGCTAACTGATATCCTTGAGGATGGCCAAAATTTAAGGTGGAAGGGTTGGTGATTTAATAACAATAATTAAATTTTTTTTTCTCTTCGAAGTAAAAAACTGAAGGGCAAAAGGAAAAAAGAGTAGCATAATGTATTGGCAGCCAGCTCTTCCTGATTCTAGTGCCACTCACTCTCTTGGTGGCTGCAGTCACATCCTACCCCTTATGTCTATGATTATGAAACACAAGTTAAAAAAAAAACGCTGCTAAAATAAGGTCAACCTTAACGGATGCAAGAATAAAGAAAATAGATCTCCAGTAGCTTATATTTGTTTCATTTTTGTTAGTATTGTTTATTACAGCTTCATGATATAGGTGAACATTTTAATACTTCACATCACAACAAATGTGATGAGAGATGACAATTTGTTTTAAATTGAAAAACTGAAACTAGGTGAATATTTATGCGTTGAGGAGAAAAAAAAATTTTTTTTGGTAATAAAAAAAAAAAAACAACCATCGACCTTGATTTGAAAATATGACAGTTGACTATTTATTGTTTGATTTAGTTTTTCTCATCTCATCTCCCCTTAGAAAAATAGATAAACAAATAAAATAGAGAATTTTCCAAAAAAATAAAAAAGACAAAATGAACAAATACACATACACACCATTTTGATAAGGATTAATTACATGAGACACATAAGTAGGAAGGATGGAAATATACAAATCCTTTGTGATTATGTACCTGTTCAATTACAGCTTCTTCTTCTAGTGCTTTTTCATAATCCTTGTGAATGTATCTCTCTTTCCAGTCCTGATAAGAAAGATGAAAAAATTCATTTTAACCTACTAAAGCAACTGATAAAAAAAAGTCTGTCCATCATTTCCTTGGCTTAAAAATTACATTTGCCTAATACAGATTTCAGATTGAAAAAGATAAAATTAAATTCTATCTTTTTTAAAATATGTTCCCTCTCCTCTGTATTAACCTTTCAAGAAGTAATGATAGCACATGGTAATATAAACAGCACAATGTAATGCTATTGAATTTAAACAATATTTTGTCAAATCAATTTCACCATCACTTTCAGCATGTTCAAAGTAGCACGTCATGGCCCACAATGCTGGGCTGACCTTGGAAGTAGAAAGCCCCTCTATGACACAATGTACCCTAATTTTCCGATAAATTTCAGTTACTTTGTAATTTTGTATCTTTCAAAATTTTTAAAGATACAAGAATTGTTTTTACACACTCATTAAACTGTTTTCTAGCATCCTGTCCTTTACATTTCTTATTAAGAGTTTGCTCCCTCTCTGTGTCTCACATTACCTTCCTTTTTCATTTAAAAAAATGTTTTTCTATTAATGTGAGGGTGAATTTTTTCTTATCTGTAAGTCTACAAACAGCAGTGCCAGAAGCCATTTTGTTTTTCTTTGATTTAACAAAATAAGCTGTGTGTATGTATGTGAAAATGTATTATCAATAAAAGTAAAAGCTGTGCTTGAAGTATCTCACATTTATATTCAACTGTGAATATTTTAGACAATTTATGTCAAGTCAACCCAAACATGTCTCTGGCAACAAGTATTTCACTCAAGAGCCACTTATGTGGTTGGTTTTTTGTTCTGTTTGTTTTCGTTTTTTTTTGTATGAGGGAAAGGGGGGAATGGGTGCTTTGGTTGGGCTTTTACATAGTTTGGAACAGGGAAAGTATGATTTTTTTAATCCTTCAAAAATAATCATTGGAAAAGTGATATTAACTGATTAATACTTGGCTGGTAAAACAGCAAAATGGGTTTAAAGGTAAGACCTACATCTAACATTACTTTTTTTGCAACCACCTATTGGACTTATGTTTTTGCAATTTCTAAAAGCCTAATATCTGCTTTTTAAAATCATTATAGAGTGGCATGTAGTAATATTTGAATTAATTTAATTTTCTCAAGATCTTTATAAAGAAAAAGTGCTGAAAAAGTTCATCTGCCTTATACCAATATTTTGGAATCTTGAGAGTAAGGCTTTTCAGCTATGAGCTGGATCCTTTCTGCCCCTTTTCTTTCAACCTCACAAAATCATATTCAGACTTTTCTGGCAGGCCCACTCATCACTAACTCTCAGGTTGGATTATATTTAGATTTACCCTATGAATATCTGCCAGAACTACTATCACTTCGTTTACTTGTTGAGAAATATCAACATCATGTTTTTCATTGTTATTAAATAAATTACAAATTACTTAACCTAACTCTCTATGGTCTATTGTGCGACTGATTAAATTATTGTCTATTCAATATATACATGGTTTTAGCGTAATTATAGCAAGCATTTCTTGAGATAAATGTGATGAACATTGTAAAAGGTGAAATAAAAGGCTGCATATATGAACTTTTGGAAGATAAGGTTGAATAGCATAGTTGTGGAAAGCCTTAGAATGGCTTTAGTTGGTGTCATTACTCTTTTGTGATCTCAATTTAATTCTGCTTAGGTCACCAAGCCCTTGATTTAGGACATAAATCATTCTAAAAGACCTTGCACATATTTGTATTACAAGACCTCTTTTTTCCTGTGCATCTATCATAAGACTGAACTGATATTCTGATAAAGAAAAAAGCCAATGATTGTTCTACTAACAATCAACCATATTTTTCACATCTAAGGGGAGAGCCCCAATTATTCAGATTTATGAATGTTCTGTTCGCAGCTAAAGGCCTGTATTGTGCCTCTTTCTGTTCTTTAATCTTTAACTTTAAACATTTCCTAAGTTTTTCACCAATTTCAAATTATTTTATAGCTATTGTTTATATAGATAATCAGGCAATTGTCCCTTATGGGCAATTTTGATTTGAAGATGAAGTGCAATATCGCTGAGGACAACTTTGTTCACAGAAGGACTCTTACCATAGGATTTTGGAATATGTTGAAAAGTTCATTGTTAAGGTGGTTCGTTTCAAAGTATTCAGCAATCACAAGATGACCCCAGTAAGCTTGGTTGTCTACATACATGAACACCATCTGGTTTGCAAGGGAACAGAAAAGTGAGAAATGCTTGTTGATGAGCAGCTGGCTGACACTTCCTCATGCAGACAACACAAAATTTCATTCCACCACCACCCCCCCCACCCCCTCCCCCCCCACAAAAAAAAAAAAAAAAACCAACAAAAAAAAAAACACACACACATACATAAAACAAGTGCTTGTATTTGGTATAGCGCTACAAGATTAAATAAAACTCAGACTACCTTTTTCCTTGCCATTTGACAGAATGACATATCAGGATCCAGGTCCAGATTGTGACTGTGAGCTCCTTTCAAAGCCGGGAGACGATGCCCTTGGATCAATAGCGTATTGCTCAAGTGAGGAATGTTCCACAAGCCCCTAACACAGAAAGGAGTCAAATTTATGAATGAGTCTAATCTAACTTCAGAGTGGATTCCATTTAGAAGTAACATGAAATAAGCCTTGGTGATTCCCAGTTATTTGATACAAAGCAAACGACAGTATTTTTAAGCTTTTTTTGATTCATATGCTTTGTCATCCACTGAACTAAACCTACAACCGAAATCTTCTGAATTGTTAATCAGGCCATAAATCAAGATAACAATGATACATCTAGGTAGGCATTCCTCCTCTTCTGGGCAAAAACATTCTTCATAGCTTTCTACTCAATAAAAAAATGTTTATCTTTTCAACCTTAATATCTTTCCACTCTCTCAGCACCATTTTATTCATCTTTATAGCCTACATTTCTCCTCCAGTGTAGCAGTATTTTTAAACGCTATAGATTATTCTATATACAACTTTGTAAGCCCTGAATTTAACATTAGTAAAGACTGATACTTTTTTCTTTTGACAATAAGGCTATTTTTTCGGGGGGGGGGGGGGAGAACGGAAAGGCACGTCAACTTGTGAACAAATTTTCAACTTGGGAGCAAAACTAAATGTTTATCTTTAAAGAATCTCAAATTCTAACTTATTATATTTTGGGATTTTTTGAGTTCTAAAGTATGTCATCAAACATATGAGAAAGAAAAATATTGCTTTCTGGCAAACATTTCTTACTTTTTCTTGTAATCAATAATATCCATGTAGTCTTCAGACCGAGCATAAAAACCCTCATTGCTGAGAGCCCCCCAAAAGTTGGACCATAGTTTGCCTGGCCTTTTTAACATGGGGGCTATGATAGATCTGTGTTTTATGGAAAAAATAAGAAAAAAAAATATTATCTGTACCAAGAAGGTAACCAGGGAAAAGATTATGAAGCAAATAAACATATAAATCAAAATTTTAACTTTTCACATGGGTTCTACCATTAATCTCAAACAAAAAAAAACTATAGCATGAAAGCATACCTTGCGACTAGGTTCTTAGCAAGACATGTACTAGACAAAATGCATGAAATTTGCAATCTAGCAAAATAATCAGGAAATATCAGGCAAAAACAAGATTAGTTAAAATGGAGTAAGCACATTTCCTCTATTTTCACTTTTCTAGCACCTCACTATGTCCTCAACGAAATTTTTTTATCTAAATGTTTCATACAAAGATGGAAGTAAATTCATATTGATTTATGAATGTGAATGTTGTATGCATATGTTTGAAAGTGAAAGTAGCAGCACTTTAACATGAAGGGTGCAGTGTTTGTAGAATGGACTTAGGACAGATGCTAGAGAAACGCCATCTTCAAAATGATAAGATTGTTGGTTAATGACACTGAAGCATTTCCATAATAATCAGAGAGTCCTTGAGAACGAATTATATGGGCCAAAATAATACTAATTTTTATATCAAATATTGTACCCAGGTGCAATAAAATTAGATTTCACAGGAAGTTAAGAAATAACCATTGGACTATTAAAAATCTTTTAAAACTGTTTCTATGTTGCATTGCTCTCTGAAAATCTTTGAGTATATGAGATTTTGAAATGAATGAGCATCAATATTTCATGTTTATTCTTTTTCATTCATCAAAAGAATTTTTTTGTTCAAAACATGGTGTAGTCATCACTTTGCAAACCTCTGTGCTGTTTATCATGGAACTATTGAATGATAAGAAATGTGCAATCTGTTTAAATCTGAACATTCAATGAATTTCAAAAATAGGTCTACTGTTTGCCATAACTTTGAAATTCTATGAGCTGTTCTCAGGTCATAACATCAATAAAATATTATCAACATCCATGCTTTTTTTTTCACAACCATATTTTAGACTACTTATAGTATGGAATAGTCTTGATTATCACATAAGATATTTTCAGCTACAAACCTGTTTTGATTTATGAGACTGGTTAAAAGATCAGGATTTGTCAGCTGAACAATAGAATCCAGGGTCAGTAGGTAATTACAATTTGTTCGTATACACTCTTCCCTGAAAAGATAAAAAAATCAAGGAAAGATTAAAAAAAAAATAAGTCCAAATAGAAAATCCTTACCAGCTTGTAATAAAAAAAAAATGGTGCAAATTTGGCTTTTTAATCAATGTGAGGAACTGACATGATTTTGTGAAAAAAAGAATCTTTTTGTTTTATGATCTGAGACAAGAAAAAAATAGCTTTATTTTCATATGTATCTTTCTGCAAAATACAATATGTTCTTTTCTTTTGCAAATAACAAAGATTAATACAAACTTATAATTAATTATTGAACAGCTAAGTTATAGGAAAAGATAACAGCCTATCACACAACTGTTTCCGAACAGTGCTCTGACTGGAACAGATGGACATAAACCTATTATTTTTTTATTATTATTGATAATTTTAGCATTTGCTTTTCTTTTCCTTTTACAAACTGGATTTTATGAAAAAATTTTGTATAACATGTAAAGATAGTGATTGATAACAAATTGAATGATACTGTCTGCTCCCCAACCCCCCTCCCCCATGCAAGAAGGACTAAATTATACGTCTTACATAATAAATTTGGATCCAACCTAATCCCATTTATTTTTTATTATTTATGTTAACATCTGAAACATTCTGAGGGTTTTTTTTTGTGGCTTTTTTTTGGGGGGGAGAAGGCTGCTTTGTTGAATCATCATACACTACATTTCAAAATTTTTAAAACCACAGGCAAAGAAAATTAAAGGAAATATTTGAACCAACAAATTACTTGTTAATAAAAACAACACCAAGATTTTAAAATAAAAAAAGATATATGTACTAAAATATCAAATTTACTTTTAAAACTACACAAAGGGCTTTAATGCACCATTTCTCCTCAAAACTCTTTTAAAAAATTGCAAGTCGCATATTTGGTTATCCAGCTGTACCATTTCGGGCTGCCACTATGGACTCAGTCGCTGCAATACTAAATCAAGAAATACAAATTTAATTTGACATCCTAATTGATGAGAAAACTCTTTCTTTACATGCTAAGGGTTAAAACAAGGAAAACAGAGAGGCTAAAATGAGGATCAGACAGGGGTGTTTGGGGGGAGGGGGGAGGATTAGAAAAAAAAATAGAAGTGATTGACTTACACAGCCCAATCCCTAGCAACTCTCTCACTGACTTGTTTCTCTGGAGGTGTAACTATAATGTTGCTATACTCATCCTGATGTTCTTCCAGGAACTTCTTCACATCTTTAGTGTGAAGCTCTTCCTGTCAGGGAGATTCATATCACAGTCATACGAGATCTAAGAAATTATATCTAGCTCGGATACATTGAAAATTGAAAATATATTAATCACAGGCTCCACTACAAAAATTGAGGCCAGTTTAACTCCAGGAACTTTCTAATAATGAAGATGTAGTACAACACTGAGTAAAATTTTTTTTTTCAGGGGTCCTGGCTGTTGAGCAAATTTTCATGAAACAGTTTTGTCATCAAATTGATGAGGCAAAAATATCTATTCTTCTATCTCACAATCTATCTTTCTTTCTATGTATCCTTAAATCTTCATCTTTCTAGTTTTTTTGAAATTACAATTGAGCTTTCACCTAACAATTTTCGAAAACTTTCATGAAACCATAGTTTGAAAATTCAATGGTTTGCTAGAGAACTTAGATGACGTGAAATTTTGATGAGCAGAAAAAAATTTAAATGGTATCAGGTTTAAAACTTAACAAATCAAAGCATACATATATGTAATTGTGCACCTAATTACAAGAAAGTGAAAGCAAACCAGCAATATAGGCTTCCTCAATATGAGAAATTGAGATCAAAACTAAAAACAAGGCAAAAAATGGAATAAGACCAGCCAGATGTGATTTTATCTATGCAATAATGATATTCCCATTATCTTTCATTTCATTGTTTTTCTACATGAAAATTGGTACAAGTCCAAGAATAAATTCTTTGATGATAAAAAAAAAATTGAAAGCATTCAACTCTCTTTATTTTCAAAGGAATGAAATAACCTATTGATTATTGAAGGCATAGATCCACAATACCAGTCTTCATCAACTATAGGCTATACTGCTTTAAACCCTGTTTAAAATAAAATGAGATCACTTCATGAAAGAATACATATAAATTGGTTTTGAGGTTCCCAAAATAAAGCAAATAAAGCCCCTGAATATATAAATCAATCAAGTGTAATAAAGGGATATAAAAAAAATAAAGCATCAAACAAAAAACAGAACAGAAGCATGTTCCAAACAAGAAATAAACACTAATGAACAAAATCATTTTTTTAAATTAACTTACTGCATTGTGAATGTAAATTTGCATTTTTGATTTTGGATACTTCAGATTCACCAGTCGCTCAAAGAATTCACGGATGAAAGGAGTTGGATATTCTATGAACGAGGCCACAAGCACTGTTGGATAATCAGCCTCCTAAAAACAAATAAAAAAAAATAAGACAAACTGAAAGAGCACTTGATTCATAGTTTTATCAGTCCTTTCTGAACAAGAAGAATGGCAGAAAAAATTGATGGAGGAAGGGAATGAATAAACTTAATATAGGGGCAAAGAGAAGAGGATGATATGGAAAGAGGAGGAGGAGAAGAAGATGACTTTGATAATGATGATGATGATGGAAGTGATGAAGATGATGATGCTGATAGTGATGAAAATGATGATGATGGTAGTGGTTATAGTGATAATGATGGTGATGATGATAGTGTCAAATATGTAAAACAAAAGTATGATCAGGCAAACATACTTTTAAGGAGTCCAGGTCTAGCAAGTCTTCCTTACAAGCCTGACAGCCTGAAGTGGTGGTCCAACCATCAGCCAAATAGTTTGCCAGGCGGAAAAACTCAGGCTACAGAGTAAAAGTAAATAAGGGAACAAAATACTGAAAACAACATGCAAAAGCCACTATATGATATAACAACCCTACATATTTCTCTTGCATAAAATATAGCAGTGGCAGTGTCAGTTCTTAAGACAGCGGAACTTGGTAAATGCTATAGAGTCTCTCTCTTTGAGCCTGGGAATAATTGCTGTTTGGCATTGTCACCATAAGTTCAAAGCCCCAAACTGTTTCAGCCAGCGTGAGGACTTCCACTAAGTGAACTAAAGTGACTGAAGTTCTTTCTTAGGCCTATATTTAATGTTAGCTGATGGAGAAAAAAAATGAGGGAAAACAAAATAAGGGAGACTAAGTGTTTCTACTAAGAAATTTAAAATAAAAAAATCATTCATGCTGCACAAGACAACACAGGTGCTAGAGTTCAGAGATTTTAAGGGGTTCCGATTTTGAAAAATGGTATGAAAAAGAGCCACTTGACAACATTGAACAGATTGTTTAAATAAAATACCTATCATTTTGAAAAAAAATATTTTCCTCACCTACTGATATCTCAATAGCTTATAAGTATTAAACAGTAGTAAACGGATCTTCAAACAAGTTACTGAACTGGGCTCTTCTAACTGAAAGTTTTAAAAAATTATCCTACAAAAATTCAAGTAATAAAGAAAATGCACTATGATTCAGTTTTGTTGTTCCACATTTAGACCTGAGGTGAAATAAAATTAGTGTTGTTGATGCCATATACTCAAAGCACAAAACAAAGAAAAAGTTACGAAGCAAACAAAAAGCCCTAAGACTTTATTCATATTACAAACAGCTTCCAGATTATTTTAATTGATCTAAATCATAATAAATTTCTTTTTTACTTTTATCTTTAAGCTTTACAGCTTCAGAAACATACACAGATGACGTCCGAAAACCAGCATAAAGCACAATTAAACAAGCTTTGACCTAAATGCATAGGAGAAAAGAAAACCTTTCAAAAGCTGAAGCTGAGACATAAAGGAAGCACTAAATAGCAAGAGACTAACTGGACAAGGAAATCTGGTGTGATGTATCATAGCAGGCCTATGTTACGGGGAAACCTACATTACATTATGAACTGTGGGACAGGGGATGACAAACCCTTACTGAGACTGAAAATAAAAGGAAATGAAGATGGATGAACAGCTTGCAAAAAAACAAACAAAAAAAAAGCTAGGGACTTATTTATACTCACAGAATCTTACTGAGATCTAATAGATAAAGATAAAAAATGTAAACTGCAGGAATGTTATCGGAAGAATTGAAGAGGACCTGACAAGTCAGCTGGAATAATTATATTTCCCCGAGGAAAGAAGGAAATAAACCAAGAAAGTCAAACCCTGGATCTTAAATTCATAAGGAACTATTTATCTGCAACATCTTCAACATTAAATCAATTCAATTTCAAGGAGTACCTTGATAGGCCCATTTCCATGGATAACAATTGGAGTTGTCCCTGTCTTCACATTGTACATGTAGCTGTGATTTCCCTTGTACTTGATCATGATCTCACCTGAAAAGAGCAAAATTACAGTCAGTATTCTCCACTACATCTTCCTTTTATCTTCTGTTTCCTTATAACATTTATCCATTTTGATTTTTCTACCAAATGCATCCCTTTATTGCAAATTTATAAACTCAAGTGGAATTATTATATTAGTAATTTTTACACAAGACATTCTCATCTGGTGGCCTTTATACATGTATGTAAGTGCAGGTAAAGGTGTGTTAGTCTGTATGCACACATCACTTGAACAAAAATTCTCAACTTCAAAGATGTTTAAATGTTATCACAATGCTGATTGTTTTTTTTTTTTTTTTTTTTTTTTAAAATCAGGGTCACATCTGAAATCTAAAAACGAAAGGACTGACTGACATTATTGCAATGTTACTTTTTCAACTTTTATCAAATAAAGTTCAAAGTTACATACAAATTTTGGGATAATATTCTCTTGTGATGAAACCTTGTAAGCACCTTTCATATAACTAAAGAGTTTTTATCGCATAACTGACATGTTGCACTTGAAAAAAGTTGAGATGAAGAGGAAAAAACTGGAAGGTGAAAAAAGAAGAAGAGAAGAATATTGTAGGAATAAGAAAGAAGAGGAAAGATAGAGGAATTTATTGTTTGTAATGGTTGTGATATTACGCTAGGTGGAGGGTTACAGCTCAGTAGAGATTCCTTACTAGGCTTCACAAACATGCTATTTTAAAAGCTATTATATTATATACAGCCTTTCCTGCCTCACCTAAAATTCACATAAAACTTTTATCAGATTCAATCGATGACTACTTGTGCATTCACATTTTCGATGGAAATAATGATTGCCATGGAAGAAACTAAGTCTGACAAAGCCATCTTATGATTCCTAGCCCAGTAATTTGCTAACTGTTCTAGTGGCAGCAACACAGACAACATATAGATTACCTAGAGCATGGTTTAGATTCTGGAATATTTCAGCTCTTGTGTCCAACTTCACTCCCCATTCATGCTGAAAATTAAGTGAAAAAAGGCTTCTGATCAACACATCAACTGAGAAAAAAATTCTCACATATCGTTTGATAAGGTTTACATAAAAGAGAGTTCAGGAAATTAAAATGACTTTAAAAAAGTAGAAATGAGACATATCTGTAAAACACAGCTGAAAGTATCTAATATTTTGCACAATCCAAAAGGGTAAAAATTAAAAGATTATATGTAAGTGCTATGATAATATGGATCACGCTATGCCCCTCCCCCACTTGTAGGTTTTTAATGGAGTTCTTTAATCCTTAATTTATTCAGTGAAATTCCTCTTACTTGAACACAAAACAACAAAAATGTGAGAGCTGGGCTAATATTTCACTATAATTCACATTTGCATAAAGGCATAAAATGTATGCTACAAAACCTGGTCATAACATTTACTCCATTAAGACAGTTTTATGGTATACAATTCTAACATGGCTCTTCTGTTTCAGCAATAAATGGCTACCACATAAGAACAAAAGCCAGTGTTCATCAGCATCAACTTTAGCTTCTAATTCAGACAATATATTAAATATATATCTTTTTCACTGACTTTTATTAGGCCGATATTAATAAGAATGCCACTAGGACTGATCAACAAAATGAAGCATTGGATCATGAGTCTGCTGAAATGGTGAATCAATGATGGTCTTCAAATGCCTCCACTTGGCTATGAAGTCAGTCTTGTGAGGTCAACATACCTCAGTGTTTGTTACTTAGGTCTCACTCAAAGTTATTAGTAAAAAGACCAAAGAAATGTTATAAATGCTGTCTGCCGAGTGCTTTACTAATATTTTAGCTATTATTGCTATAATTATTATTATTATTATTATTATTATTATCATCATCATCATGATCATCTTTTTTCCTCCTTTGTGACCAAAGTAGAGAATCCACCAAAATCCAATCAGTCTATAAGTATGCCTATAAAAAATATGGCTTTATGGAACCGATATGATATATAACATTGGTCAATACCTACCCTAAGTCCTCTGTTTAAAAAGATTTGGGTGTAGTAAAGCTGATCATCTTCCCCATTTTGGATTGGTTGATAGGTTACCATGTCATAAACTTCAGATGCAAAGCCAATGAACCCTGTATCAGAGTCACACAAATGCAAGTTTAAAAATGGTGAATATCATATTTATAGAAGCACAGTTAAAATGATTAAAAAAGATTTCACGGTGTATATGAAAACATTAATGCAGGATAATGGTAATGACAGTGGTGATAACATTAACCATAACAGCCTGCTCAATCGATACTCTCCCAGTTCATAGGATATGATCTATATACTTGTATAAAACAGCGTTCAAGTTTAATGAAAATCAGAGCCTTAGGCCTACTATAAAAAAAGACAAATTAATACAAATGTCATTGTGTGACAGCAATAAAATATGAATGAAAATACATTTACAAAAACACAAGTTCATGGCGAAACAAAATGGGATGATCCTAAAATTAGTCTTTCATGTTTGTGAGATTCAAATGTTTTTTTTTTGTTGTTTTTGTTTTTTAATTCTAATTCATTCATATTTTTTTCAATTAAAGAACTAGGAATAACTAGATCTGGATTGAGGGGAAAAAAAAAAGACTTTTAACAAAATTGACATATTGAGAGAATTAAATGATAGTCAGAGCAAAGGGGGCAATGAAGAAAAGCTGGAAGAGGAGGAAAAAAAGTAAGATGAGGGCGAGGAAGAAAAAGAAAAGAAAAAAAAAACAGGTGAAAAGAAAAAAGAGGATTAGTAAAACAAAGGCAGATGGGGAAAAAAGAAAAAAAAATACTTGAGGGAGGAGGAGGAACATTATGAGGTCATTGTTTGCAAATTTTAGCTTCTCTTCAGAATTTGATAACAAATTAGAGATGGTTTCAGTATCTCAAAAATTTTCATTTATTTCCATACTGTCTGCACCACACTTACTGACTCATGACAAGTGAAAACAATCTTAACTTTGTGTGGTGCAGATCAAATTAAATTAACTCTAATCTTAAAATCAATGTTTTATTGGATTCTGATTGAATAGGTGGATTATCGTGTGCTTTCAAGATCGTGTACAGATCACTGATCAACAACTGTTTTTGGTCAAACATGCTCATATACTTCATCATGTGTTAAGCTGTCCATAGTCATTTCAGGGCAACAAAAAATTTAATTAATGACAAAAATGATTGAATAATGCCTCGACTCACCTCCAGAGTTGAGATACCTCTTCTCTGACTCTTTCACTCCAGGATACTTGTCCTAAATGGATAAATATAATACATTATACCTGTATTAAAGGAATATATTTCATTATCAGGAGCCATAGTAATATCTCAAAACAGTTAGTCCTGATGAGTAAAAAAGGGCATTTGACATTCCGATAATTAATCTGATAATTTCATGCAGTTTTCACAACTGAAAAGCTAAGGAAAATGCATCATCATAAATATCAACACCTTAAAATCTGATGTGGGTGACTTCTGATTCATGACATTAACATTATTGGTATAAAGATATCCTCTAGTCACCCCCAACCCTTCTCTTTTTTGTTATGTCAATACTTATTGAGGCCATTAAGACAAAAAAGTTTGAATTACTAAAATGCAAAAATGAACCTCTTTAAATATGTATGAGCAAGTCATGACTGCCATGCCATACAAGCCAGTATAAATTTCCCCATTAATTTATGTGAGTCATGTTTGATAACCATTTCAAGGTTTAAAAAAAATACTTCATTCCTTTCAACATGACTATAAAAATTGCCAATAGAGTCACAATATGATACTTCTTGCGAATCATACTAGACTAAACAGCACAAAAAAATTAAGAACAGAATTTTTACAGAGTTTTTTTGGTGCATTTTCAGTAATGCGTGCAAAGCAGTGGATTCAAATTAATTCTGTCTCCTTACTCAACTCCTGCCCTGAGCACTAAGACAAGTAAAAGTATAAACAAGAGCAAAATTCCTCTTATAAATTACTATAAAATTCAGCTGAAATAATTCTTGTTAATATCTGCAAACTTACAGCAAGAGATCTGTCAGGCCAACAGGTATTTTCAGCAGCAAATAAGACCTTCGCATTGAATTTAGAAAACTTTTCCAGAATTGTCTCTTTACTTTCAGTTATGATAACGTCATAGCTGGAAATCAATGGAGTGAGAAAATTTCACAATCAGTCCACTTTTGACAATGTGGTATTTTTAATCAAAAAGAACTGTTTTGTAAATATTTTTACTATATATTCCTTTATTGATCTGCAAATTTGCAGTAAGAGATGAAATTAGATCAAAGTGAGAAAAGATGCATGCACCATAAAAATAAAATGCTTTGCAGCTGGAGTTTTAACCCTCATCCTGCTAACGCTGTTACCTACAGATAGGGCTGAAAACTGTACCGTTGCCACGGTCAGTTAGCTTTGGACTGGGCAAGTGGCAGAGCGGACTACTTGTGTTTGTACTGAGCATATTGTAGTTCACAAAAAAGTGTCTAGATAGACTTTTGTTGCCAAAACAGAGTTACATTTATTTTTTCAAACGTGACAACTTTATTTAAATATGTTTCATGGTTCTAAGAGTTTAAGAAAGGACGAGTTATAGACATAGGCTTGGAGAAAAATAAGTTTTCAAAGAGAGGTTCACTGAACACAATAGTTTTAGTTTACAATAATTAATAATTCCTTTGATGAAAACACTGAAAGTAAACACATACGTAATTAATTTAGTGTGTGTGTGTGTGTGTAGGAGGACGAGGGTGGCGTGGATGAAAACTAAGTTCGAAAAGATTATAACTCATTTAGAAGCAGCAAACCTTTGAGTCCAGTTCGGTCTTCCATCTAAGCTAAAGCCACAAAAGTCAGGGCGTGGTCCTTTTGAGTTTTCTTCAAAGAATCTACATGTATGTAACTATACAGATATATGTACAAATAAATACGGTTACGATGTAGGTCTATTATAACTAAGCACAGAGAGTGGGGTGGGGTGGTAAGTGAGACAATAAAGGAGAAAGGAGACAATCAGACCAAGCAGCAAGGTCCGCCCTCCATGCTTATCAGGCGCTCCCATAATCATTGTCTCTTACAACTTGTAAGACATCAAGTAAAAAACTCGCTCAACAATCTGTTTGCCAGCCTATACTTTTCTGCCATTGGACACATAGTGACAGCTGACAGAATATCAAACTCACCAACAACAAAGGCAAAGGCTTCATACTCTACACACACACCACGCTCCCAACTCATGCCTTTCTTGACACCTCAGTAAACTCCTCCCTTTCTTACTCGGCTTTACAGTGACAAGAGGCTGTGGTGTGATTGACTGTTAACAAGATTCGTTTGGTACTGGTCTAATGCTATTACAAAAATTGGCCAATCACGTTACGTTATAACTAACACCACTACTGCAATCAACATGATTCGAGGAAATCTGGGGGGAGGGGGCAGTGGTCATGCCAAGTCATTGCCAGGACTCTGTATTGGGGACGGGGTGGGGGCAAGTAAGGGGGAAGGGAAGGGCCATGTGGTAAAGGCACCGCTGTCTAGTTATTTCCTCTTCGGCCTTTATAAAAATCACATGTGAAGGAAGCTGGTTTCCCATGTATCAGTAACATCAACTACCCATCTCGTAACATGGTTCCGACAGATGTGCCTAAATTGCAATATGTTCTTCACACCTCAGGGACTCTCGACCGCCTCCCAGTAGTTCAAACAGGGAGAAATTGTCACCTTTTCATTAGTTGATATTCTTAGAAAAGATATAAAGTCTACAGAGTATATGAGATGGGGTGTTCAGAAGATGATGACGTTTCAAACAGGGTCTGCCAGTCAACCATTAATAATAATAGCGGCACAACTCCCGGTTCCGAACCTCAGCACATATATTTGATGGCACCGCAGGGTCCAGGTTATCATCAGGGCAAAGGTTAAATATAATGGGTGCGCAGGACTAGGGTTAACCAAGTTATTTGCAACTAATGTAATAGTTTCAAATTTTCTTTGCAGGTGTTGCCTGACAAGAGAAACTGGTAAAAATGTGTGATACCAACTTATTAGAGATGCTCTTATGGCATACTGTATGATCTAATGTTAAAATTATTCAGAAAATGAAAATGCTAACCAAAGCATATTTGTTTTATATTGGTCAATATTTTAACTCATTGACATCAGAATAAATTTGGCTTCCACTCAAAATTAATTTCGGCTTCTATAGAGATTTTGCATGGGGGTGCTATAACTGCTGATTTATGTGACATTCATAATAGAAAATGCATAGTGTTATATATCAAAGTAAAAGTAATTGAACAGAGAATAAAAAAATATCCCATTCAAGGTTTCATAAGTTGTATCATCTCTTTGTAGGTTCAGGTCTTGAAAAGGGTAACGCCCACTCATTCTCAGAATCAGACTCAGAGATAGATCAATAAAGATAGATATAGGTCTAGATCTAGATCTAGATTGATTACTTTCATGGTCCACATCAATCTTGTTTTTTCATCTTTCAAAGATTGAAACAAATCTATAACTTCTTCAGCAGTCAAGTGTCTGGGAAATCTATTATTGACATTAGATCTTGAGTTAAGAGGTGTGGATTCCAACGCAAGATTTTTATTTATTTTTCTTTGAAAGAACAAACCATGGACTGTATATGTTGAAATAACCGCGAAAGTTTACAATGTTGGACTGGTAGAACTCTCTACCAAAAAGAAACACCAGATAAAAAAGGATAAACAAGAATAAAATGATTTATCACGTTAGAAACTGTTCAACTCAAAAGCTACTCACACTGCTCTGTGGTTTGAGCATGTTAAACGTTCTTTATGATCTTGAACAATTTCACAACATGTTTTGTTTATACCATACTCATTAGTTTCACTTTCAGTTTTAATAAACTCAAGGGAGATTACTCTAACTCTCTCACGAATCCTACAAGATGTCTACATGTATTTTTCTTTAGTACTCAAGATTACATAATCTAAATTTTGTCTCTTTATATCACCTGTATCATATTATTTTATATTCCCCCACTAAGACATTTTAGCAATTATGGCTAACCACACCTCAACAGGTTATGGGCCCAGGGCAACAAGATTTAATAGATTATTATTCAGTGGGGATGAAACAAACTTTGAACAATGGGAAGTTAAATTCCTAGGTTACATGAGACTGCAGAAGCTCAAAGACACTATCGATGCAGGTGAGGATGTAGACATAGATGAAGAGAAGAATGCTGAGGCATATGCAGAACTTATTCAGTTCTTAGACGACAAGAGTCTTTCCCTTGTCATGAGAGACGCTGCTGATGATGGGAGAAAAGCACTACAAATTCTCAGAGAACACTATGCGGGGTCCAGTACTCCAAGAATTATATCACTGTATACAGAACTCACATCTCTAATAAAGAGAAGAGAAGAAAGCGTGACAGAGTATGTCATACGAGCTGAGACTGCAGCTGCTGCTCTGAGAAACGCTGGCGAAACTGTGTCTGACAGTTTGGTCATCGCCATGATTGTTAAAGGTTTACCAGATTGCTTCCAATCCTTTGTTGCAGTCATCACCCAAAGTGAAAAGAAGCAGTCGATTTCCGAGTTTAAGGTGGCTTTGAGGAGCTTTGAAGAAACAGAAAAGTCGAGGCAACATAGTGAGGATTCCATCCTCAAGAGCTCACATGGCCCACCTACCAGTACCACTACCAGATGGAAGCATGGTGCATTTTCCAGTTCGCACACAGGCAACAATCCAAGACCAGCAACAGGGTACCGACATGACCCTGGTCCTACATGTTACAACTGTGGTAAGCCAGGCCACTTGTCCAGGAACTGTCAACAGCAGAAAAGAATGTGGTGTAGTTTTTGTAAGAAAAACAACCACACAGACAGAGCATGCAGATTTAAGAACTCTTTGAAGACCAAAGACAAAGTCAGTCAGTCAGCTGAAAGCACTCACAGAAATAGCCCTGAAGAACATTCTTTCGCCTTTAAGGCAAACTCCAGACCAAGTACAACAAGTGACTGTGGAGCAGATTTGTTAGTTGATTGTGGTGCTACTACACATATTCTTAATGATATGAGTAAATTCTCAAAATTTGATCATACATTTACTCCAGAGAAACATACAATAGAATTGGCCAATGGAGACAGGATCAGTGTTGCTGAGGCAAGAGGGGACGCAAATGTAAAAATTAAAAATTCCAACGGAGATTCCGTTGATGTCATTTTGAAAGATGCTCTTTTTGTGCCCTCCTTTCCACAGAACATTTTTTCTGTCCAAGCTGCCACTCAAAATGGAGGTAGTATCAGTTTTGAGAAAGATAAAGCAGAGTTAGTCACAGAAGACAAGACAATGCGTTTTCCAATTTTGAAGCAAGGCAAATTGTATTATTTACATTCCAATGTTTCAAATGTTGATGTTGATGAAGTGCATTTATCACAAGATAAGATGAGCTGGCATGAGACATTAGGTCACTGCAATTTTGATGATGTAATAAAGCTTGAGAATGTGGTTGATGGCATGAAAGTGGTGGGAAAGAAGACAAAAAGAGAGTGTGAGACATGTGTGAAAGGAAAGATGACAAATGAAATTAACAAGTCTCCTCGTGAACGAGTTTCAACTCCTTTAGAGTTAGTGCATACAGACCTAGCAGGTCCTATTACACCAAACTCACATGAAGGGTATAAATATGCCATTTCCTTTACTGATGATTTTTCTGGAGCAATGTTTGTCTATTTCCTTAAGCAGAAAAATAAAACTGTGAGAGCTACAGAACAATTTCTTGCTGATTGTGCCCCATATGGGAAGGTAAAAACCATCAGGTCTGACAATGGGGCTGAATTTACTTCAGAAGATTTCTCAAGTCTTCTACGCAAGAACAACATAAAGCATGAAAGATCTGCACCCTACTCACCACATCAAAATGGGACTGCTGAGAGGCAGTGGCGAACCATTTTTGAGATGGGCAGGTGTATACTTCTTGACAAGAAGCTGCCAAAGGAATTGTGGCCGTATGCTGTCCATACAGCAGTATACACGAGAAGCAGGTGTCTCAATTCAAGGGTGAATAGGATCTTGCTTGAAGCATTGACCGGTCGTAGACCGAACATATCAAACATGAGGATTTTTGGGTGTGAATGTTATGCTTACACACAACAACACAAGGCGAAGCTTGATGAGAGAGGCAAAAAGGGTGTATTTGTGGGTTATGATAGATCTAGCCCAGCAAACTTGGTGTATTTTCCTGACATTAGGAAGGTGATAAAATGCAGATTGGTACATTTTGTGTCAAAAGATTCTGATGTCAATGATAGGGAAACTCAAACTGGTGGTTTTCATGTTGATGAAGATGATGTAACTGTCGAACGCCCTGTCGTTGGAAAGGCTCCTAATATGGAAGAGCGGTCAGAATGTGTGTCGGAAAACAAAAAGAGAGAGGAAATTCCCCCAACAGATCAGAGTACAATTAACACCAGATATCCTCGTCGAGAGAAGAAACCTCCTCCTCATCTCTCTAACTATGAAGTGTATCAGTTTGAGGACAAAATAATGAATAGTGTAGATTTTTGTTACACTTTCTCAGGTTTTCCTCAGTCTTACAAAGAGGCCATTGAATCAAATGAATCTAAACATTGGAAAAAAGCAATCGAAAGAAAGAAGATAAAATTTTCCTTCACTTTATGACCAAAATTGAAAACCTTTTCGGATATCTGAATGTATTTTTGAAAACTTTTGTATTCGATAAGTTTTAAGTAAAAGGGTGAAATTGTTATTCGATCAAGTGGGGGTGTTAAACGTTCTTTATGATCTTGAACAATTTCACAACATGTTTTGTTTATACCATACTCATTAGTTTCACTTTCAGTTTTAATAAACTCAAGGGAGATTACTCTAACTCTCTCACGAATCCTACAAGATGTCTACATGTGTATTTCTTTAGTACTCAAGATTACATAATCTAAATTTTGTCTCTTTATATCACCTGTATCATATTATTTAATATTCCCCCACTAAGACATTTTAGCAATTATGGCTAACCATACCTCAACAGAGCAAGGCTGAGCTACGCAGGCTCCATAGCTATAATTTCATTGCCTATAAAATACACTTCCTCATTGTTCATATTCACATAAGCCAAATTTTTTTCAACAATAAAAGCCTTAAGACTGGAAGAAATAGAGTTTTATGCTTTTGTGGCATTTATAAGGTGGTAGTGATGCTCTTGACCAAGAGGTAGTTTTTTTTCAACAGTGCAATTGAGCTTTGGTAGTCTGTATGGAATTTTAAATTTTTCCTCCATGCTCTTTACATGTAAAAATCAATTTGTCAGCTACCTGGTTTTTGCACAATTTTGATATTCTTTCGACAAAAGGTCAAGAAAATGAGTGTTATGCATTTTTGCTGAGCAGGAAGAGCCTCTGCATTGTGTTGGGTCAGGTGATAGGCACCACTGTTTCCATCTTTTTCTCCATTAACATGTTCTTACTGAACAGGATACAAGACTGCCACTGTCACTAGATCTATATTTCCATCTGTCCCAATGCAGCTGAGGGAAACAAGCCATCAATCAAAAAAAAAGAAAGCAACCACTAACAATTACCAAAATTTATCTATATTCCAAACTTTTCTATGCTCAAAAGCCATTTTATAGGATTTTAAATGATAAAACAGATTTCCAGAGTTTTTTTAAGCTTGCACTCGAATCATGTTTTAAGAACAAAAGTAGGAGTGGAAACTGATTGTTCCTACCCAAACTGGATACATTGTATACGTTAATAGCCTAGGACTTTGAAATCATGTTAAAGCCATCTTTAATTACATTAAAAGCATTCAGTATTCAGTGCATCTCTCTTTCTACAAGTAGCCCTACTTGAGTCAACCCCAACTTCCCCTGTTCTCTTCTTCCCGGAGATCAGCCTTCATATTACTGTTTTTATCTCGTAAGATGCCTCAGCATCAAGTAGACCTCTATTATTATCATTTCATCCCAATAAAATCCATTCAACTTTCAAGTCAATGTGCTTGTCTACATTTGAACAATGAAAGAAAAGAAATAGTTCCATTACATCGATCAAGCCTGTTTGTCCTGTTCAAAAACTTAGGTCACCATTAGTATTTCTTTATAGTTTTGATAAATTTTGAGATTCCCCTTGTGTTGAAATAACAAAAATTTACTGCATAAGATCATAATCAATCAAAACAGGATCCCTCCTCTTAAGGTAAGTGTTTATAATATCTTTTCTAGCCGGTTACCCGGCTGCATTTTTCCTTTGATCATTCTAATTGTCACATGAGTTCCAGTTTCTCTCTTCTCATCACATGGCTGGAAAAGGTTGCTTGGTGTTTAGGTATTCTATTTATGAGTGATCTTGTGTCATGTCAGCTTCTTGCAACACTGTTTGATTTCTTTGCACTCCATGAGATTCATTGCATTTTCGGTAGGAACCACATTTTTGTTGCCTCTAGTTTCTTTTGCTGCTTTGAAATTGTACAGGTCTCACATTAGGGTGGACAATGCAGCATTCTCAGGGTGTTTTTCTTGTGTGGATGGACTTGTATTTATTTGGTGGTACAGATTTCATTTTTGCTTGCTCTTTCCTTGATACCATCAATATTATTGCATCCATTGCTTGGTAATAATAGAAATATTGAACTCATAAATTAAAATGACTTTTTTAACATGCATGAATAACATTTATAAACAGAGGGAAGCAAAGCAATACTATATTTGTGTTTTAAAAAAAATCAAGGTTGCTGTTGCCTTTACCTGTCAACAAACATGAGGATTAAATCTTCCCTGTGCTTGTATGGTTTGAGGCTTTCCTTCAAAATGTTTATCTTGTGTCCACCACCAATTGACTCCATGGTACCCCCTTGCCATTCTTGACCCATTCCAAACACCTGGTAAATTTTAAAAAATTTAACTATATATTCAAAGTAAATTTGAGAAAAATAGTTAACTTCAAAAAGGTGAGATGAACACTGTAGACAATTAATTACGTACTGAAATTTTTGTGAGTCATTTTTATACACCAATAAACAAGACCTTGGCCAGCATAAACAAATATAAAATAATCTTTATACGATTATAAGCTAAGATAAATGTTTTTTCCATAGCAAAGTTCACAAACATTTATTAAAACAACATGATCAGGCTTTTTTACCATTGTTCAAAATATAACTATATATGAAATGGATTTACTTTTACTTTTCTATATCTAACAAATTCCTAACTTAATGTTCATACTCTTAAAATGATGAATTTGAATCTTAGGCAATTTTCTCCACATCTACTTCCTGGCAGTGCCAGGTTCCTCTTCGATAATTTTAATTTTAATTTTCATAACAATATTATGAATGATATATGAACAAATAATTGAAATATTCTGTACACAAGTTCCTAATGTCATGCTTCTCAAAATGTCCCTTAGGCATTCCCTTGAATATTTTAACTTCAGCTATGAACAGCTCTCTTCATGTGAAATGGTCAAGGTGTGCAACTTGTGTATTAGTGCCGAGTCCATCTTGTCAAATGTGGGGATGGTGAAACGTAATTTTGCTAGGGATGTTGATTACACTCATGGGGAGTTGGCTAGTATACTCTTCTGTCCCAGTTATACAGATTTAATGAGACCACTGATAAAACCCACTTAGGCTTGAACAAACACTGGTGAATGTTGAATGGTGTACACGGGAATACTGTATTGTGTGCTGCTGAATTTAATTGCCAATTATATAAAGTATTAGAGTTCTGAGATTTAGATCTGTTCTAGCAGAATCTATAATTAGTGAAAACCATTGTTGGTTTTCTACCCTGAAACTAACAAAAATAACAACAAAGGCAACTACAAAAAAAATAAAAAGTAAAGAAATAACCCACCTTAACATCAAGACCATATTTCTTTGCTGATTTCATAAACTGCCTGAAGCCATCATTTTCCTCTGTCGCTATTGTGACAACCAACAGTTCTGAAATTAAAGTATTAAAGGCAGATCATTCAGATATTATGAAGTCGATAGTGAGTAATTGAATATCATAAAATTTATCATTACTAATAAGAAATTAAAAAAAGTTCTTATGTTTCAATTGAGAAAGCTTTGCGGGCTTGAGCATCTAGTGTTGCAAACATCAAATGATGTTAAAATTTACTTTTTTTTTTACAGCACCCATGCATTGATTTAGTGATTTAATGAGCAAGGTGTGGGCCCAGATGGGTTTAGCTGTCTTCAACACTCTTATCTTTGACATGCCAGAAGCGCAGAATTAGCTTGCAGTTGGCTCCTATGAAGTCTAAGCAACAGACAGACCTAGCAGCTCCTTACATACATGTGAGGGTAGATAGTTCCAGGATAGTATATCTCAACTTCATACTAGTTTGGTGAAAAGGCACAAAAAGGCTGTAATTATAAAGTGATAACTGTCACAGCATAACTTTTTGAACAAAACTTACAATATGGAATTGGAAAGGACTTTTTGATAATTCCATCCAAAATTCTTTGTGCAAAATTATCATGATACAAATATTACACAAATAAATTGTGCCACAAATATTCTTTTAAAACAAAGCAGCATTATCAGTATATGAATAAATCCTCAGATTTTGGGATTATTACTAACCATGATCAATTGTTGAAGTTTCTTTCTCTTGTGAAGCTATACAAAAGGCCAAGCACAAGGTAAGTAACACAGTTCCTGTCCAGACTTGTAAGGGGCCCATTTTTCCTGGGGAAAAATTTTTTTGCTCATATTGATCAAACTTTGACAAGAAATTGCGAGCTCACTTTCAACAAAAAATTTTATTTATATTGAGTTCAATTAGGAAATTTGTCTTGGACCACACTTGAAGTTTAAAACAAAACAAAACAAAAAAAACAACAAAACTTGTGCTTTGCAGTTAGCTGCTTTTGAAACTGTAAACCATGATGTAAATTAATTAGAGCATTTGTGCATTTATGCACTCATACAAGTAAATAATCTGATACAATGAAATAATGTTTTTTCTATGGTTATTCCGTATACATGTAAAAGAATAATAATTATTAAATGTTTGTTTCTGTTGCAAATTGGTGAAGATGATCTTTAATTTTGGTTAAATCTTCTGATGCTTCTTTACAAAATGGGAGATCAATAGTTATAATTCTTTTGTTTAGTAAATAAAGAGAAAGTAAGCCTACATGCACAATAATTATATATACACACACACACACATTGTTCCTGTCCTGAAATGTGAAGGATGAACTTATGAAGGTATGCATGCAACTTGTTAATCTTAGAGTCTTACTCAATACCAGATTAACTAAGTATGTATTTGCCGCAGACCAGACATGAACTGCTGACAGTGACACACTCAAGGACTCTACACAAACATTTACTCACTGCTTCAGCTAGTTATGTTTTATACCTGCCAGTCATGCAGTGGTTTTAGTTAAGGTTGAATCTACGTAACTAAGTAAACCTAAACTATAAAAAATTCTGAGATATACAGCTTGATCTAGATCTCAAACTACACACAGATGCATAGAAATATGATAGATCTAGCTTTAACGTTGACAACTCCAGAGGAAGAAGAATAGATAAAAATGCAAGAATGATCTAGAATCTAGATCTAGATCTAGATTATGTTTGAAAAAAACACTAAATGTTTAACATTTTTTGAAATTACATTTATTGTAACCATAATGGCCTATATAATTGAGAAGACTAACTTGCATACATTTTTCAAGCTATATTTCTGATTCCTTATTATTTCTAGCTGCAAAAATGCAATTTAAAAAATCATAGCAGTTAAAATGACTAGACCTAATTGCATAGGACGTAATAAGTTAGAGTTTTAATTTAAAGTTTCATAAGATTGAGCTTTCTTTTCTAGTTAGAGTGACTGGATCATTCATATTGATCTAAGTATCTAGGAGCTCCTGAGAAGACATATAAAATGACAGATCTAAATATAGAATCAACCTTACTTACTTTTAAAAGAGTTTAGAGGTTAATAACCTATAGGTAAGAGTAAAGATGTACATAATCTTGGAAGGGATGTGCACTGTACCTCTGTCATTAGTATCAATATCATACTAATGAAGACCGTTTGATTTAGCCATAGAAAAAGATTGGGCTTGGTTTTCGTATTGGTAATAAAGATGGAAGAAATTTAACTCCGTAAGAAGGTTAATTATGACCTTATCATATCTAGGCCTAATAAACCGACGTACCAAATGCCAAGTCCTACTACCCACCCTTGAGTCCAGCACATTGGGTACATACACTAGATTGAACTAGATCTAGATCTAGATCTAGATTGAACTATTATTGCAAATACATTTTCAAGAAACTGATATTTCTATTATTTGAGGGCTTCATGAAATAATAAATGATAAAGCAATTTTATAGATCTAGATCTCTAGATGTCTAGATCTATTCTGATTCCAAAGTATGGGGTCTTCAACGAAATGAAACTTGTGCAATTCATTGTACTGGCTACGTAGATCTAGATTGAGATCAAGCGACTTTAAACTTGTCTAGATCTAGATTGTTTTAATTTTGCATGTCCAACGATAGGCTATAATTATATTCTAATTGTGAATTATGCTGAAAACTCACGCTGGTGCATTATGCCACTATGCCACATCACACAATCAGGACTGGCCTACACAATAAAGCCTGTGCGTGAGTCGGCGCACGCAGCCACAAACTCGCACCACAAAGATTCTGCTCGCACAGTATGTAGGCCAAAAAGACAGGAATCGGCCAAGGAAGGGGGGAAAGGAGGCGTGGGGGGAGGGGGATCCTTGGTTCTTGTATGGTCTACGTGCAGGTCTAGGCCAAAGACAGTTTACAAAATAAGTTTATGAACAATGACGGAACTTGAGTGGGTGTATAAACCCCTTACTATGTTGTGCTGGCGCTGAGAGCCTCACATGCACAGTCTCTTTCACATGTATACATTCACAAGCTTAGGGGAAACAAAAATATGAAGTAGGAAGTTCGCTTCTGCTGACCTTTCTAATTACAGGTTAATGAAAAATATTAATTTAAAAAAAGTAAAAGGATACTAAGTCTAGGTCCTGAAATAGAAAAAATAATGAAATCGAAATTGTAGGTAGAACTTAAAGAAAACAGTAAGAAGAGCAGGTGGGTGGGCATTGACCGTAATGGACAGGAAGGACAGAAGAAGAAGAAGAAGAAGAAGAAGAAGAAGAAGAAGAAGAAGAAGAAGAAGAAGAAGAGAGAGAGAGAGAGAGAGAGAGAGAGAGAGAGAGAGAGAGAGAGAGAGAGAGAGAGAGAGAGAGAGAGACAGACAGACAGACAGACAGACAGACAGACAGAGAGAGAGAGAGAGAGAGAGAGAGAGAGAGAGAGAGAGAGAGAGAGAGAGAGAGAGTAGTACAGCTAGACGTTCCTATATCAGACCAGTAAGCGAATTAGACATAAGAATAATAAAGTGTCATAATCAAAGTGAGCTTTATCGTACAGTTGGCATAACGCAAATTATCACAGTTAAGTGGATTGAAGGACTGCAAGTGAAGTTCTCAGGGCAATATCTTGTCTTAACTATGCTAGAAAGAGCTATATAAATTAAATTACTATGACATAACCGGTAGTATGCAAAGGTCTTTTTTAATCATTGACTTGTCCTGTAGAAACAACTTACGAGCCCTTGGTAAACGAGAGTGAGAGCAGAAGAGGGAGGTTGGTGGATGCAAAATCCTACAGAGAAAGGAGAAATATTTAACGGCGGTCTAATACTACTACTGCTGCTGTTGCTGCTATTTTTTATTCTTCTACTATTACTACTATTACTGCTGCTAGAATAGAAAAAGCTAAATGGTTCAAGAAATAGAAGACTATCTCTAAAGACTCCTTATGCAAAAGTATGTTTACGTTGAGGACTCTAGTTGGAAACCTTGTTCTATGAGAGTGTAGGCTTGGGAGTGTGTGCAAAATAACACTACGTGTTAGCTGGACGCAGGGAAGAGGGAAGCTTTAAACGGGACTTTATTAGGCCTTAGTCTATGGGGAGGTCGAGAGGGGTTAGGTGGCGGTGCGCAAACTTACATTATAAATTATTTGGATGAAGGGAAGGGAGAATGTTTTAACAAAAGCCTGTATCAAGCTCACTACAATACTTCTTCTTCTTCTTCTTCTTCTTCTTCTTCTTCTTCTTCTTCTTCTTCTTCTTCTTCTTCTTCTTCTTCTTCTTCTTCTACTACTACTACTACTACTACTACTACTACTACTACTACTACTACTACTGCTGCTGCTGCTGCTGCTGCTGCTGCTACTACTACTACTACCACTACTACTGCTACTACTTTAACCACTACCATTAACCGAATAAATGTAATTAAAGCTTGTTACGTAGAGTGTTCGTATGATTGTCTATTTTTTTTTTCAATGGGCTATAAAATTCTCAACTTTAAAGAAGTACACTTACGATAGGTTAAGCTTTTGGGTGTTAAATACTTGATTAAAAATTAAAGAAGGGTGTGCACTGCAAGGGGAAGGTAACTTGCTGGAACTTAATGAGGAAAAAAAATGTATGGTATACCTCCGTGATTCGGGGTGAGTTGTATTTTTGTATTATAATAATTAATATTATTAATCTTATGCCTAATTAGATTTAGCACAAGGCAGTACATGTATCTTGATAAATGTGTAACTTTAGCACGTTCTGAATCTCAGGATAAATTAAATGTTAATTGTCATCTCTTCTCATAGTGATACAGTCGTGGGTTTAGTGACAGGCGAGTGACTAAAGTAAAAATGTTTGCCTATTCTTTTTATTAGTATGCCATTATGATATATCGTCTTCTAATAGTGTAATTGGAGTTGTTACTCTGAGTGGGACCAGTGGTAGGTTGCCCTTGGATTGGAAGGCCAGCGAATGGGCGGTCCTAGTATGCAAAGTAGATCTCTGATCTCGCTCATGAGCTTTATTTTTATTACTTTTGTTCTATGGGGTTGTTTGATAATAATATTATGATTGACTTTCTAAGTTGTGTTGCATACCCATATATACCATACCCATACTTTCATGTATATATGTACACGTACGTTAATGTACGTATTTTATAATCATGAATTTTGTCAAGATTTTAGGTACCAGATTTTATGGGTTGGAACCAGTAGACAGATGGTACTGGTTGGAACTTAACCAGTTATAAGGAGTCGATGGGCTCACGGTGGTTACACCCCTATGCTAGGATTACAGCAGGGCTACCTGTTGTGAGGGCTTGTTCTTAAATCCAACTTGTGTTATTTGTGGGCGGGGCGGAGCATGACCTCACAATTAGTTTCACTGGGTTGTGTAACAACCTGCAGTGGTCTATGATCTCTATAGCCTCGAGGCTTTGATCTCACCTTGTCTGTGGGATAGATGGAAAAGTATTGCGGCTTATGGTAATTGATATTCTTACAACCAGGGTTAGCTGGTAAAATAGTCAATATATATGATTTGAAGTTTTTAAAATTGACTTATCATCAAATAGTAGTTGCTACCACAGGTAGTACCAGGCTTCTCATTTCATCTGGGATGCAAGGCATATTAGATGTTTAGGTGCCAATGAAAAGCCCGGTTTAAACACAACTCATTAATAACTTTTCTCAATGCAAATTAGAATGATGAAAGGTCAGTTGAAATGCATCTGATGCTTTATATCATGAATGAAATTTTATTCTTGGCGGATGCAAATTGTGTGAAAAAATACTTAAGTGACCAGTTTGGTGTATGCATAGTTCAATCTCAGTTGATTTAAATAAATGTGTACTTCATAACATCATATTTTAAATAGGAGTTGTAAGTTTTTATGCTATAATCCTAGCAAATGTATGTGTTTACAAAAAGGCCCATTCTTTGCAATTTTTTAAATGAAGGTGAAATATCAAATTGAATGAAATGATTATCATTATGATTTCTAGCTTTTTATTTCTGTATGACATACATCTCCTCTTGTTTGAGTTATATGTCCACTGCTTGGAAGGTACTAATGTGTGCAAAATGCTTGTTTTTAGATAAAAGAACAATATTGTCTACAATAAAGTATACCAATAATTTATTTTGATTTTCATGATGCAACATAATTTCAATAAACTCTCTTTGCATAGTTCTTTATTTTTTTTTTTTTTTTTAAATCTTTGACCTGATCAGTGTTATGGAATTTGTTAAAGAGTTGCAGTTCATTCTTTGTTTATCAGTTCTTTCCTTTGTTCATTTTTTACTTGACAATTTTTCATGAAAATTAAAACTTAACAAAGATATTGACAAGAAAATAGAACCTCTTACATTAATTTAATTTTTAATTTATTCACAAGTCTCATTCTTGAGTAGTTGAACTTGTTAGCAGAGAGTGGCGTGACTTCTTTACATTTTGTTTGTTTTTTTTTTTACATATATTTTTTGTGTTTTCATAATGGTACAGTATAATGAATAGAAGGATACAAATAATTTTGAACACATTCCCAAACAATAACCCTGATGGATAGGCAATTTTAAACTAAAAAAAAACATTACATGTAGTACTTAATGATAAATTTATGAGTCTGTGGAGTACTTCCAAATAATACGGGGTCTGATAATTTCCATAATATACTCTTACAATATATAATTCTTTAAGGAAAAAAAATATTTGTTCAATAAAGAATGTTTTGACTATGAGCGCTTGAAAAAGATGTATTATTTTACGTATCAAGGGCAATTTCTGATTAGAATAAAGAATAAACATCTTATTTAAGATTTTATCCTAAATTAAAAGATTATTACAACGTTTTTTTTTTTTCTTTAACTTTAAGTGTATCCAAAATATGATTATTTTTAGAGTAAAATATCAATAATTCCGTTAAAATATTGCGTAATTAACCAAGGGCAATAACTCTGTCAATACTGAAGTGCTTATATAAAAAAGTATATGATATCTTCAACAAAGGTCTATACTATAACTTTGCTTCTTTGAGGTATATAGAAATGTCTATTACTTTCAAGATAAAGGCATGCTATATGGTCGTAAAATCATGATAGGTCTAACTCTTAGCTACCTGTGTTTGGCAATACGGCATGTGGTTTAACGTAACATTTATGTTAAAAAATATACTCAATATAATACTTCTTAACATGCATTTTTAAGGCGAAGTCATTTTAAGTCACAAATGTTCCGGTACCTAAATGATTTTCGCTTACCAGGAGAGTGCAATGGAATATTCTCTGTTATTTCTGCACTTTTCTGCCACCTTGTGATCCGGTAAAATTTCTTTCAAACTGTCGCTTGAAACATCCAATCAGCCTTATAACGTGGCTCTTATAGGTAAAATAATAATACTGGAAAAGCGATGAATGCCTGGTTCTGCTTGACTGCAACTCGCTAACCACGAGAGAGCTTTCGAGTGAATTAAATTGCAAGAAAAGAGTCTTCGCTTTTCCTGCCACCAGTGTAATGTCTCGCCTCCTACTAAACACTCCACTTAAGCGCTGTGCATCATATCATGACGCATGTATTAACATAAGTCTGCTAAAATGCATCACAAATGAAGCACAGTGGTCATTAGTCTACCAGCTCACTTAGTCTTTCTCCTCACCACACAAACATTTTTCCTCGCATTCACAGAGAGGGCAAGACAAAACAAAAAGGGAGATTTTATCATGCTGTGCAATTGTTGACATAATTGATTCATTGTGAGGTTATGTACAAAAGTACAAAAGTAATCACCTGTCCCCTGCCTTGACGAAAAAAAAAAACCCTTTATCAAAATCACGCTCTAACTCCAAAAATTATTTTTAATACGATGCGTATTTCTCTCACGCAGAACCCTGCCCAGCATGTTAATTCATTATATTATAACTACTTAAATTGCGCATATGATGTATTGCTTATTTCAAACAAAAAAAAAAGAGATTAAAAAAATTTTTTCCAAGTGATGATTTTGTAGATGATGACATCGATGGCGACAATGACGTCCACTACAACTATGTCTACTACTGCTGCTGCACAGCAGTAGGTAGTAGTAGTAGTAGTAGTAGTAGTAGTAGTAGTAGTACTAGTAGTAGTAGTAGTAGTAACAGGTGGAGGAGGTAAAAAGCATATTAGTATTACTCTCAAGACTTGGTAAAAAAAAATCGCAAAATGGACGATCTGTACAAGAGACCATACACTGCTTTAACAATAATGGCCTAAGTCTTAATTGTTACTTTTTTTTTTTTCAGATCGCTTAGGAATGGGCATTGTATTATGTAGATCAGGACTTAGTTTTATCTTTGACCGACCACTTGGTGCACGAAGGTAAAAGGAAGGGCACGTTAAGATTGCAATGTGGATACAACAATGTTGTTGCTGCCTGCTGTATGCACTTGGCGGTATAAATCTGTTTATTTGAATCATCGAGTCTTATTTAAACCTACTTAATTTGTCATTTACATTTTGATAAAAACCACGATCCTTTCTTCCATTATTCAATGTGGAATAATTATTATTGTTCAAAGAAATAATTGAGGGATATTGCTTTAAATTCACTTCAAATGAATAGCATATTGACCAATGTACTTACCACTCTCAGCTTCCAAAATGTATTAACTTTGATGGAATTTCTGTTGTTTTCTTCCTTTCTTACTTTTCTTACTTAACAATAATATTTGTATTTCAATTTTGGAAAAAAAGGTGATCATTTTTTTTGGTCGGTCTTAATCACACCCAGAGATTTAAAAAAAATTAGATAATCAGACATAAATAGTTTGAAAGTGTGGTGTATAGTGGAAAAGATAGACCTGTGGTTGGATTATCATAATAATAAGGTAGAAAGAAGCTGAACGATATATTGGTGGATTGATAAAAAGTGGGTTCACTAGATCGATAAAAATAGAGTACAAGAAAATGGCTAACTTTTGGAAGAGAGAGAGAGAGAGAGAGAGAGAGAGAGAGAGAGAGAGAGAGAGAGAGAGAGAGAGAGAGAGAGAGAGAGAGAGAGAGAGAGAGAGAGAGAGAGAGAGAGAGAGAGAGAGAGAGAGAGAGAGATATGAAAAGATAATTAATTCACAGCTGCATATAAGTGGGCAGTTAGAAATATGAACAGATGAGATAGGTGCGGTTTTTTGGTGTTTTTTATTTTGTTTTGCCAGAACTAAATATCGAAAGATGGAGTGGCCAAGCCCTGTCTTACACTGTGATTACTGTACCGGTACTTTCGGCGGTAAAAGGATGGTCGATACAATTATACCTCTTAAGTCAAGATGAGCTAATAAGACTGGAAAACAAATGTGATGTGCATCAGCCTGTGTCCAACATAGAATGACAGCGACGGATATGTAATGACTTTGATGGAAATCCTTTAAACTGTCTTGTCCTATAGTGTTGATACCTGACCTGATCCAATCGACTAGATCTAGATTTCACTATCGAGGAGCGGGAATATTTTTCAAGATTATGTACAATATTAGTTTTGAAACGGGAGCTCTGAAACTGCCAAAATTTTGGACCACTTCCAGCCTAAGTGGTTCGTAGCCTACAGATTGAAGTTCAGATTGCACTTAGAAGGATAGCGGCAGGCGAAACAACGCACTACATGTATCTAGGCAGTCCTTGACGCAAACAAAGCGTCAATACCATTGACTGCAATTGTCTCACTCTACCAGTCTGGTAGTACGAAACCTTAATACACACCAGTGACATATGCTATAAAAATCCGTCCGAATTATGAACATGATACTTATTTCTTTAGGAGACCACAGACCATGTTTTTTGTTCTTTATACCTTTAAAGCTGTAGGCCTACCTGAATTAACCAGAGCACATTTTAGCCAATTCTTGTAACCAAGGAGTACCTTCGTACCTCTATGTCGCCAAGCAAGAAAGCGTTAATTACTGTCCAATAATTGCTGTCTCTGATCACTCGAATGTCAACACATGATATATGCCTAAAGCCATCATTATTTGCTGGTTGCATGTGACCTTAGTATGGGTTGAATGCTTGACACTGGACCAAAATAAGCGTCACAGCAGCTTTAAAAGCAGCAGATGCTAGGGAAAGAAAAACAAAAGAAAGGAAAAGCATGCTGGCAGCTGACAACAGGCTGTGGGTCTGCAATATTGCTCTACAAGAGTATGTGCAACACCTAAGCCATTGTTGAAACTGGAAGCAGCTGTTTTTGAGGTTCATGAAGTATGACAGATCTTTTTTGGATGAACAGGTGGCCAGGTCTTCCAGTGCGACCAGGCGGTTTTCATGTGCCGCACCACTCTTTTAGGAAGCAACAGACCCCCCCCCCACACACACACACACAAACACAATCATGGTTAAAGAGTTTTTCCTCTTTTCACTTTGGCAATATAAGTTCAAAGTTTGCCTAATACCAGCAAATCTCAAGCACCTCATTCTCAAAGCAGGTTTGCTCCTCCAGCACAAACATTTGATATTGTTGTTTGACAGTCTTTATCACATAAACTCTGCTCAGTATATTGTTTCTCCCATACAAACTACCAATTAAAAGTTTATGAAAATTTTCATGAACAATAACGTATTCCTACGACTAACTTCAATGACTGGTATGAAGCATGATGTGAACACTTCAATCACACACACCAATACGTCCTACCTTTGCTCATGCAAGCCGCCTAATACAGAAAAAAAAAACTGCACCTTCAAAGAATGAATTCTTAAAATGGAAAAAAAACATGAGCATCATTCAAAAGTCCCATTGCATCCATCTACAATAACATTTGGAGAAATTTGTTCAAGCACTTGAAAAAATTGCAATAACTGATATTTGCTATGGTTAATTACATATTGTACAAAAAGATATGTATTAAGATTCAAGCCCGTGAAATCAGAACAACACCTTAATATGTCTTTTATTAACATATAATATGCCCTAATTTGAAATATTTTAAGATTAAATGAAAGCATAATTTTCAGTCTAGAGGATAATGTAATAGCAGATCAAATATTGTTCGGCTGGAAAAATAATATTTCTGCTCATCATGGATTTTCAATTTTCGTATTGTCTTGACTTTGTTTTTAAAGGCATTCTATTTCTGCTTTTCCGATCTGTATATAGTTGATATTTGTCATTTTTACTAACAAATCTATATAGGCAAAAAAAAAGGAATAAATTATCTAAATTTTTTGAAATGGTAAAATCAAAAGTAAAAAGAAAAAAACACCTCCTCAACAAAGCTGTATCATAAGTCCAAATTTTCACCAAATTCTACAAGCTAAATCTAAAATAACATCTCTGCAGCTTGTATTTTCGATAAAAGCTTACTCCACTGGTTTCTGGCCTAGTGACAGATCTTAGTATCTCTTGGTTACTTTTTGATTTTACACCTGGTGAACAGAAAAAAAAAACCAAGATTCATTTTCTTGAAGTAAAGACGCAATGAAATTTAATGTAAAGCTCAAGGAAGCTATTTCTTTTCATTAATACAACATATAGTAAAACATTCCTGAATGGTTCCTGACAGTGGCATCTGATGCCTCTCTAAATACATGTAATGTCTGAGAATACACCTCCAATTGACAGACAATGGTTTTAGAAAAGATAGCTGTAATATCAAAATATTACAGCTTGCAAAACTTGTATGGAATCAGGTTTTGCTTATATAAAATTTTGGGGGACTAAAGAATTGTCGCAATATAATCATGTAAATACATCACTTGTATGTGTTGCCAATATTTGATACTGAAAAACAAAACAGTAACACTCTATTGAAAGGGAGAGAAGCAGAGAGAGGGATTAAGGGAGAGAGAGGGAATGTCACACCGACAAAGGGCCGGAGGGAGAAAAAAGAATAATTATGTCTATGAAAGTGAGGGACCAATGTGTGTGTTGTGATTTACAACTCACTATGATTTGATGACTGCATAGTAGTGATTTGGGCTTAAAGCTTATTAACTATGACATCAGAGCAAATATTGCATTGTAGTTACAGTTCATAGGCGAGTTGCAAGCTGCGATCAATCAAGATCACAAACAAGATCCAGAACCATTTGGTGTGAAAAGAAATGTTGATCACTACAATTTTTAGACCAAAACATTTTTGTCAATCTTTATGTATCTAGCTCCAGACAAAAGGAAAGAAAATGTTTTGTATACAGGGCTATCAATCATCAAAGGTTTTGAATTGATAAAATATAGGTACAACATTAATCTGAGGTAGACTTTCTGACACATCAATGTGAAGAGCTGACAGGTTGTAGGCTACACAGTAAAATCAGGTAATCACTTTTCCTGATAAAGAAGTATTAGTTGAGTCTGCAGTTCATTTTAAAATCAAGGTAAGTATTAACATATCTATCTAGATAGAGAGCCAATGTTGGCTGAACCTGCAAAGAAGAAATCTTTAAGGTCTCAATTCAAATTTCTCCCAAATTATCTATAGGCAAGTACACAGCAAAACTTGGGGTTAGCTGAGGCAGTAGTTCATTTTGCTTGAGGCTTAGAATTAGATATTCACTGCAGTCGTCATGACAAAGAAAAAGGAAACAATGCGTGATATCTTCTTTTTCATTTTTTGTGTCTGATGCTTTCTCTATCAAATAACTGAACTAACCTGGTGCTGCACTCTATGTTTTTTTTTAGCTCTTCCAGAGATCCATATTATGCATCCACATCTATGATGTTGCTCAGATGCCACGTGTGTATACATATTCAAAATCATTCTGACAGATTTGCTCTTGCAATGAGGCAGCAGAAATTACAGAACACATATTGCAGGAATGAAAAAATCACCTCAATTTAAGAAAGTCAATTGATATATGGCGTATCTTATATCAGCAAAAAGCCAAACAAAGAATAAAAACCTTCCCCTCCCCTCCCCCCCCCCCCCCTCAATATTTTGCTGGAATTCAAAGCCAAGCAAAAAATTATTAATGTCTTTGGATAAAAAAACAGGGATTTTCATCTTTTTTTCATTATGCCAGATGGCAAAGGATCCTTTTGTTTGGCCAACAGAAAAAAAACTCAATAACAAACAACTTACTGTTCTAGCTATTGCCTTTTTATGTACATCCTTTTCTCAAGGGTCAACAATTTAATTTCAATGTCCATAATGTTTGGTTGTTTATGATGCATATAGCTGAAAAATTACAGAACAGCATTGTGTTTAATGACCCCATCTTAAAGACATTTTCTTGGTTGTTGAGGTGAAGAGCAAAAAAAACAATTACATGTATACCCTTGAAAGAAAAAACTTGTTTAGTTTCATTTAAAGTGGAATCTTCAAAGGATCTAAAGCCTTATATATCTTATTTGGTAGAGTGTTGAACTTCCACTACATATAATACAGGTACATATACGGGCTTGAGATATTAGTAATGAGGTCAGATCTTTCTACAACAATCCATATCGTAAAGGCTGGATGGAACTCTGAAATGTAGAGCTTACAACACTTAGTGTCATTGCACTTAGATGCTGCATCTGTGGCTGAAAAGATAAGCAGATGCATTCTTCTATTATTAACAATAGTTGCCACCCTTAAAACAGATGCAGAATCAGAAAATGAGCTAAAAGCACGAAAATCCTTTTGTTAAACAAGAATATCATTTATTCTGTTAAAAAAAGCAAAGACAAGAACCCTGAAACATGGATGGCTGTTCAATATTTTATCTAAATGAGCCCATGGATGTATTTGTTAGACCTTAATTAGTTTGTCCCAATGTACACAAAAAGAAAACATACCACCATCTCAATTCTTTAGGATGAACTATATCTAGGTCTGCCATGGGCGAAAATATAATTGTGAAACACTAAATTTAGTCTACAGTCTAGATAGGCATAAACACACAGATTGAAAGAAACACCAATTTTGCCATACCTATAGACAAAATGGATGTATTTCCAATAAAACCAAAAGCTAATGATTAACAATGACATTGAACTTTGCTGAACTAGACACCGATTAGCGAATTGGACAAAAATTTGAGACTGTACACATATATATCAACATATGCTTATTGAAATATATCTAGACTTCATTTAGCAAGAGAAGATGTCTTATTAACCCCCAAAATCCTTTGTAATGTATAAACACTCTCATGACTTGAATGCATTTACTATATTGAACAGACGAACCTTAAATGCAAATAATGCTGAACCTAAAAGTCTATTTAGAGTAACGGTACTAAATTGTTGGTGGAATGCTTATCCCTTAGGTCCAAAATAATTAAATAATAATAATAATAAATCATTTGAATTTGGGGATTGGCAAGCTGCTATGTATTCAATAGGAATTTCAGTTTTATGTAACAGCTTACACCATGTGTACTAAATGATTGGTGAAATGCTTATCTCTAGGTCCAAAATAATTAAGTAATAATAATAAAAAATCATTTGAACTTGGGGATTGGCAAGCTGCTATGTAATCAATAGGAATATCAGTTTTATGTAACAGCTTACCCCATGTTTCAAATGGTCAGGTAAATATTAAAGTCAATTCCAAACTTGTTGGCAAAAATATGTTCTCTTTCTTTTCTTCTTCCACAAATTGAGATCTTATCTAAAATTTCAAAACCCAAGCAAGCAATATTTCTGTCAAGATTAATTAAATTAGATGAAATCATGTTTTAAGGTATGGTACTAAAACTATATAAGATTCTCCTCTCCGTCTATATTACTAAGCACAACAATGTATAGGAAAATTTATAAACGCAGCCTTGATTAACAATCATCTGAAAGTGGGCTTCTTTAGTTAATTTAAACTAAAATGATAACTAGATTTATATTTAGATACTATCTCTATATCTATTCCTAGAAGGTCCTGCTTTCATTTTTACTCAGCAAACTTCCTTAATAAATTTATTACACTAATGAATTACATAAAAAAAAAAACCATAAGATTCTAATAGAGCCATATCAGTTTTTACATTTGTCAGAAATAAATCACTATTCAACTTTACATTTCTGATCAAGGTGATGAGTACAAGTACAGCCTTGATACAATTCCAAAGAAATTTGAGATACTAGCGCATAACAAAGAAAACACTCTATGATCTAGATTTCCAAGTTCTGCAAAAACTGTGATGACAAAATATTTGGTTGCGGGATAATATCTTAAGTTAACACAATACATGCTGCAAAGTTATATCAAATGTTCCTTCACATTACTAAAAACTTGTTTGCAACCAAGAAAATTGAGCGTTATATATTTTATTACCCCAAGCCTGATCTTTGATAAATTGACACTCTTACTGTAATAATCAGCATGACATAGTTTGTTCACAATAAAACGTGCATGCACCAATAATGAAACAGACGCAAATAAATTAATACCCCTCAAATTATGATACATTTAAAAATAAGCTAGGTAAAGCCCAAGAGCACCTATGATGACATTGCTTTTATCTTGTAGCTTTTGGTGATTAAGATATCATATTTGTCCTCCTAGTATCTTCATGTAATTTTTATCCTGTGTCACAAAATATGCCATAATAATTTATGCGTATGCCTGTTTGTGGCAACATTCATTATTTGTGATCCTTGTTTTAACTCCCTTAAAAAAAAGCTTCCTTTGGTTTATACAAATGATATTTGAGACTCCTGCAAACTTATGAATAATAAAGCATATAACTTGATTTTAAAATGTTTGGCAGTGAAATATAGGTGCCATTCATGAACCTTACATCATGATAAATAATGTTTGAAGTTTCTGAACAACCACATGGAAATGCTGTTCAAAGAAGTATTGTTGAAGGCTTCTTTCTTTCAGCCTAGCCTAGATTAGAAAATGATGCATACTGACCTTAATCTTAATCTTTAGTTTACTTAAAACTATTTATGTCTAATGCTCTAATTTATTATTTACACATGCAGAATAATTTTCTCCACTCTATAAGAATACTGGCCTTTTTCAAAATATAAACAATTTTTTTTTGCCATTAGACTTAATGCAGCAGTACATGAGAATACAAAAATAAGTGATGAATAACTCACTAGACTAAGGCTTTTTTAGGAAAAAGATTGCTTGCTAAGAAAATATACTACTATGTATTCAAGCTTTGATTTATAAATAAGAGAACAAGAACCAAGAAAATAAGCTGAACTAAAATGAGATAAAACACATATTTACAACTTTATTTTCCATAAATTTGATAAAATACACATCTTCAAATGCCATATGATAAAACTTGAAGAAAAAAAATTAAGTTTTGTTCTTTAACTTGTATGCTTGCATAAGTAATGTTTGAACATCAAAATATGTAGTTAAAATGGCAGAGAATAAAAACTGGACAGTATACTAAATCTCCATAGAGGTATCAAGCTGACAGATTCCAGGCCTGATTTTATCCTTGTAAACCATGAGCTCAGGAGGAGAGTTGCATATCCTCCACTTGGGCTTCCTGACATTTTTTGCTTGCTCATAAGATTAGCCTACAACTTTGTTATCAGTTTAACTTATTAGTCTTAGTTATGCCAGAGATCTCGATGTACCTTGAATTACAGTTTGTCAATAATGGTTAGTTTTAGGTCTTCTTTGAGATATAGCTCATTTTAATAATTTCAGTCTCTAAATCATCTAAATCAGAAGCTTCTGAAGTAAAAATCTTCATCTACTTCTGAATATGCATTATTTAACTCACAACGACATTAAGAATTGTTTAAGTTTAAAAAAAATTGTCTCATTTAGTGAGACATCTTAAGAATCCAAACTACAGTTAAGATTTTCTTTCCGACAGATCTTACTCCCAAAATTGAAAGAAATGAACATTTGCATAAATATATAATATTCAATAATGAATTTAAACCAACTTAATTTACACAGTTGACACTGTGACATGTCAATCTTCTCCTTATTCTTGTTTGGCTATAATCAAAACATTTCTTGTTTGGTCTAAGATCTAACGTTACAAATCCATAGTTTTGATAGAAAGGGTTTCTAAGTAAAATTTTACATGTTTCTAAGTTAACTTAATTTTTGCAGAACAAGATTTCAATAATAATGCAATTTATGAAGAATAAAGATCATTCGTCATATAAGGAGGTATTCATTGCTAATTAAGAAAAAAAATTAATCATAGAAATGCATGACCGTTCAATAAATGCCAGTGTTGAGGTCAAAATAGGTTAGTGCTTGAACTTCATGTTGTGAAAAAACCAGTCAACTTTGGTAGTCCAGCTGTCACCATATGCACTATGGAACTGATTCTGAAAATATTCCAAGGCTCTCTCCTCCACTTTCTCAACTGCCAATGTCTTCCGAATGTAACCAATGTCATCAAGAGACTGAAGTTCAGGAATGCCGCACTGCAGCATCATAGTGAACAATGTAATGATCAGGTTGGCGTGCTTGCGCAGAATGAGGTATGCCTGGCCACATAGCTCCTGGAACCTAAAATATTATAATTACAAAAAAGAATTGTTTGAAAAGCAAAGACTTTAAACTTTTGATGACTAGAATCTATGAACAAATTTTTGTTCTTTCTCTCAATTCAAATTAAAATCAGAATTATTCACTTAAACCATGATGCATTTCATTTCTCAGACTATGACCAATCTATCATCTGTGAAATTTTTTTACACCAGGTTATCTTTGATATCAGAGTGCTTGCCAACGTCCCAAGCTGTATTAAAAGCTCATTTAGTTATCTTTTAAAAAACACGCCATTCAGAACATAAAGATATCTTATCATTTTTTTTGAGATGTACACTAAATTAATTCCAGATTCCTTTTTTTACTTCATTTAGACTTTTTGCTTTAACTTAAGATATCCTTAACTCTTAGTATCTGACTCTACACAGTGTGCAGGCTAAAAAAAGTAACACACTTTAATCCAATCATTTCATAAAAGCCAAACCAATTTTTAGAAACCAGATTCTGATATCATTAGCTTTCAATTTGGACCTTTCGCAGTATTGAGGGAAGAATAATGCCTTTTCAGCTGTTTTTCTTTAGCATTGCTTATATAATTGCTAGACTGCTATCGTGAACAGCTGATTCTAGTAAACTTAGAGAATACGCCCTTGGGCTATTAAAGGCCTGAAGCGCAAAAAAAAGAATTAAAAAGTGGATGGATTGTGATGAATACAATTCTAGTTCTTGAATTGATCTGATTCAGACACTGATAATAGTGAAAAATGATTATGAAAGGTTCTAGACCTACAATTGCGAAAGAAGAAGGATCCAAAACAAGTGTGCATACCAAATTAAAAAAAGCTTATGATTTTATCATGACTGTAGAGCCATTTTAAAGCCCTTTGTTTAGATATTTGTTTTGTGAGAATTGAATAATTTATAACAAAGTTATTGTGCAAAACACACCAAAGCAGGCCCAAGTTTAGACCCCAAAATAGGTCTGTAAAAACACGGATTTTGCATTCATATACTAGGACTAAATGTAATAAACGAAAATATATAAAACTGGTTTAGATCATTATTTTCTATGCTCGAGACATGAATGACTATTGCAACCTATCTATAGGTGTGACCTCCAAATATTACTGCTTTCTGCATTTCACTGACTGAACTGAAGCATTATAAAGGGTTGCTCATAAGAGTTTATACATTTTTTACAATATACTGCTCTCCTGATCTCTATTTTATCTAGGAAGTTAAGTATGATCATTATCGATTAAGTTTAAAACTTTTTACTAAGGACTCTACCAGGCCATGTAAAAAAAAAATTATGAACAACCCAATTATCTTTTCATTTTTTTCTTTTTCTGTAAGGTTTAACATAGGAAGTAATTTCAACCTTACAGATAAAAAATTCCTTTTCGCACAAAAGCAGGGTTTACAGAGGAAGATATGACTTTTAAAATATACAGAATTTAGTAAGTTTACGGAATATATATATGACACAGCGATTTCAAAACCATATGATAGAGCATGAAAATGGATACTTTAACAGTGCAAAGCATCACCAAAACTTTTTAAAATTTTTTTTTCATTGCCCTTGATAAATTAAAAAACAGAAATTAAATATGCATGCTTGAGCAGAGATTGCATATGATCTGTTATAGCTACTACATGACAACTCAAATAACCTTCGTTCAAATAAAAAATGGAAATAAAGTATAAAACTCAGTTGTGAAATATCAAGCCGTTAAAAAAAAACCCAACTCACTCCTTGAAACCTTTGTGTTTGGATGGCTTGTCTGAGCCTCTAGCTATCACTCTTTGAAAATCCTCTGTCAACACAAAAGGCACACGCTCCCTGTTAATGCCAAACTTTTTCTTCTTGTGATCAAGGAAGTGGCCAAAATCAATGTGAAATACCTGAAATTGTAAAAAGTAAACTTCAATTTAAAAGCTTTCAATGGGGTATTAACATAGAATACTGCTGGCACACTGGGAATGAAAGCTGAAATCCAAACTTGTACTTATAGCTTGTAAATAGAGAGAGGTTGGCTCCTGTAACTCTTTTGCTCTAAAGAGGACATGCTGATATTGAATAGTTAATTATCACCCTATTGCACCTAAACAGCACATATTTAGATTGGTTGAAACTAACATAATCCCTTAGCACTAAAGATGTCACACAGAACTATATTATTAATTTCTATCATCACTTCGCACCAAACAGCATTAAGATTGGTAGCTACATTATCCTTTTGCAAGAAACAAAAATCTTGTAACAGTTATATTATAAATATGATATGAAAATATAATTCAACACTAAACAAAAATCAGAGGCATTAAAAATCAAACAGAGAAATGTTTTCAGTTCTTCAAGCTTTTTAAATGGTGTAGAGGAGTGTTGCAATATGATTGTCATCAAAGCCATGTAGTTTGTATTCTTAAAATTTACCTGTCCTTCAGAGGTGACCATGATATTTTCTGGATGCCTGTCACCAATTCCAAGCACAAAAGTGGCCACACAGTAGCCTGCACATGATCGCTTGAACACATCAATGGCATGCTCGTATCTGAAATCAGAAAAATATATACAGTATCCTGAGTCTGATATCTCAAAGATTGGCCACTAAATTGTAGATGAATTAATACATATGAAGTAGAAAATCAAAGGTACATTGTACAACTTAAAAAAAAAACAAAACAAAACTATACTGTACTTAAGACGGAATGCTGATGTTGACTTTCAAGGTCCACTCTAATTTTAGAAGTACAATACAAAATGTTATGACAAGCAGGTCTGTCATATACATCAAGTAATCTCCAGTGATTGTTAAGTGTTCAGGGAGAGTTGGGAGATGACAGCAATGAAAAAGCAGTCTTCCCGATTTCTGAAGACTTAAATGACCAATATTATTGCTGGGGTTGTCAATGATGGTTTTTGAAGACAGTGTAAGGATATATATGCAATCTAACCAGTATTGCAAGCAAGGATTTTTTGTATTCAAATTTTTTTACTTTTCCCATGCATAGTCATATTTATTGGTCATGCTATGATGTTATCATTAGTATTCTGAGGCAAGGGTTTCAAAATTTGTATTCTTTGTTCTGACTCTGCTAAGAGTGTCCATATTTCACATCCACATAACAAAACTGATATTGCCTTAGATTTGAAAAGTTTTATCTCGATCTTAAAGTCTACATCACTTCAAAAATTTTATAGTTTGGTCATTTTTGAAATCCTGATGTAGATCCCAGCATTCCAAACATTTCTTTGGACAATGATGCTTCCAAGTTCCTCAGATAGGGTACTTCCTCCAATTGCTCCTGTTCCACTGTAACATTGCCACTCTGGACTTTCGTGTGTTCATCAATATCTTTGATCTGGCTGACTGTCATTCCAAAGGAATCAGCTGCTCTGCTTTGTTTTGTTGGTGGAATCCAAACACCAAAATACATGTTAACATTGTAAACAGTCTTGACTTATAAAAAAATACTAAAATATTCTAAAACAATATGCTACTTATTATCATCGTTATCTCACAAATCATGAGAAAACATGTTTGAATACTCAACAAGCAAATCCAACAAAAAAAAATCAAGAAAACTTTCTCACCTATCTGGATTCTGTTCACGGATCCACTTATGTAGTTGAGAAGAATCAATCTGTATAGATGAAAGGGCTCCACCCTTTGACTGGATGGCAGTAATTGTCTTAGCATTCTTGACAACTTCTATCAGACCCACATCCTTGCCGGTAGAGAGGCATCCGTATGGTATCAATCTAGGGGTGAGAAAAAAGATATACATATAAAATGTGGTATAAATATAATAACATGAAACTTTCTCTCAAAAGGTATAAAAGTGTACTGACCATTAAGGTACATTCAACTTTCAAAAGGAACTTAAAAAAAATACAATGGATGGTGACAATCTTTATGCTCAGTTAATGTATCCCAATTTCTTTTCATCCATCTGGACCTTTGCTCCATGTTAGCATCAACAGCTAATTGGTTTTAGACGCAGAATTTGCCTCCATGAACTTATTCTTTTTATTGTTTTTTTTTTTTTTTTTATAATCTCTACAAATAGATTAGATACAGATCTATCTCAAGTTAACTTTGCTACTGGATGAAGCATGCTCTGATGTTCTTGCCCAAAAATAAACATATATATCTTTAAAGATTATATATTTCTCTCTTAATCATCTATTTTAAAACACATGTGCAACTGTACATAATAAAAATATAAGCCTGTTTTTAGAAAAAGGTAAATGCAACTAAAGGAAAGGAGTTCTAGGCCCTTCCAAGGAATAAAAGTTGTGTACTGAGTAATGTGAAGTCATGCATACTTCTGCAGTGGAGATAAAGCAATGAGGAATATAATCAAACCAAGTGTACCCATGTGATGCAATAAAAATGGTTAATAAATGCAATTGGGGCATTTAATTTATTGCTGTATGTAATATGTCTCTCTTTTTGAGCATTTCTGTCAGAAAACATTAGATGTCCGAATTTTACCCCATCATGAGATGAGAACATGGTCTACATTTGAACAAAAATGGACTCAGTGCCTGCAAGATCTATTTATTACTTAGACGTCAGAGAGGAAGATAGTCTTCTCCTCCCATAAATGCCACACAAGATTGCTGACGACATCTGGCCTAGGTCCACAGATCAAAAAAAGAAAAAAAAGAGCAGATACTAGAGCAAGACCCACACAAATTGATGTTTGGGACACCAGATATTTTAGTGCAAGGTCTGTTGGACTGATATTAAGGAAGTTCTGGTTTAATCTTCAGCAGGGTCATCTTATCTAACAAGGCTTATCCCTGGCTATACATGAAACTGCTTTCTCAGCTCTCTGGAAATATCTCAATTGTTGGTTCCTGGATAGCCCAGATGCTACCATAGTCACTTTCTATTTTGAATCAGTAGGAATGATTATATTATAGACTTTAAAAAAAATCCTACAAAATAGGTTTGGTATTGATTTTAATTTTAGATCCCTGATGATATATTTTTAACTACGATTTTCCTTCATGTCTCCAAGATATTAGATTCAGACTTCTGGAAACTCACATTGGGTATGAGAGGAGATGTATAATCAACGGTTGTGAGTTTGACTTTAATTACAGTTGCATTATTTGGATTGTAGATCTAAATAGCAAATTTGCAACACCTTGCACTGTTTGCTTTCTTGTTATCACTTCATCTGTTGATACTTTGAAAGAAACTTTTTTTTTACTGCCTCATCATACCTTCAAGACTCATTAGTGCGTGCAAGATCTCAATAACTTTTTTACATATCAACCCAAGACGAATGTGCTATAACTATCACTATATAACCATCCACAGGTAGAAAAAGGTCAGCGACAGAAATAGATCTGTGTAAAGAAATGTTGAGAGAAGAATGGGAATAGCATGGAATGGTGATAATGGTGAGAGGATGAGAGGATAGAGGGGTTAAAGGAGGAGATGTGAGCAAGGATAAGGAGGTGAGCAGAATAGAAAGAAGAGAAGAGCGAGTAGAAAATAAACATAAGGAGATTTGAGCTAGGCAAAAGCAAGAAGGCAGATGAAAAGGAGAATAATATGCAAAGGGGAGGGGGGGGGGGGCGATCTAATCAAAGGAAAGAGGGGAGAAAAAGGAGGAGATTCAGGCAAGAAGAAGTAATAGAAGGGGTATAGCTCATTAGCTGTTTGAAGAGCAAATCCCTTTTTCCAATGGACCACAATCAGTCTAGCTAACTCAGAGAGAAAAGAAATTTTAAATACAGTTGAGTCCAAATAATTCGAATCTGGATAGTTCGATTTCTTGGATATTTCGAAGTCGTTTAATTTTACAGAATATTTCTCTATTTAAGCTTTATTAAAAAATATCGGTTATTTCGAATTTTCAAATAAGGATCCGGTTAAATCGAAGCGATTTTGGCGTGATTTTTTTATTCTGACACAGTAAAAGCACTTTTCCAGGCTTGTAAAACTAAGTACATGTAGTGCTATGCTCCGCGGATTCTGGTGTGTGAGTGTGTGTGTTTGCCCACCTACGTTACAGGCAAGAGTCTGCAATAAGGCTACAAGAGAGAAAGGGGTTAGGCCCACCCCCAATCCTCTGCACACTTGTACGACATTTCTGATCTGTCATCCACATTTTTTTAACTCTCCTTCTCTATGTATTCTGATAATTTGAATTTTGGATAATTCGAAGTCCTTTTTTTATCCAAATGACTTCGAAATAAGCGGACTCGACTGTACTCTATGGTTGAAGATAAAATGACGACTAAAGAAAAGTTTCAATTAATTTAACTGCCAGTTTACATGACTCTCTGGTTCATAGAATAAAAAAATAAGGCATAGTACATCATTATGCATCTATGAAGTTTACATACATTCCTTGTTTGTCCTAACATTCCATCCTCAAAAATATCAAAATTGAAAGATTCAAGAAATCCATGATCAAATGTATCTTGTGTTGGGTATATCCAGACCTGCCACTCTCCAGGAAAAGAAAATCTGAATGATTCTGTCAAAAAATCTGAATCTGCCAAAAAAATCTGAATGGCTTGCTTTATTTTTGCCCTCTACAGCATCCATTACAAAACACATATATGCGGTCTTTGGTAAATGTTAATTCATCGGTTTAGCTCTGAAATCTGATAAATAGCTTGTTATTTTCCAATGGTGAAAAATTTTAAATAATCGTAAGATCTTTTTTTCATACCTGTTTCAGTTAAATCAAGTACTCTATGCCTTACAATACTTTTAAGTGACTCAGTAAAGTGAATGACAATGGCATTATGCAGCATTTGATGAATTCACAAAGAGCAGAGCTGCCAACCTGGCTCCTGTGGAAAGTGTACATGACTTTAAAAGGCTTATTTTTATATAAGGAGTAAATGTACTCCTTACTGAAAAGGGTTAAAAAATGACATACCGTATTCCCTCCATTAGTAGCGCCATCTCTAATAAACGCCCCCCCCCCCCACCCTTTCCCATCCAAGCAACACTTAAAAAACACCACTTTCGAGAGCAAAAGATTCTTATTAAACTCAAACTCAAAACATTTATTAAGCGATAGATCTGATGATAACAACAGACAACACATGTAAACAATGAATGACTATGGTACTGCAATTGTCATCTCAAATTGGGGATGTCAAAGGCGTCTGAGGTTAATGTCCTGGACTATAGCAGTCCTTGTAGTCATCGACTCGAATGACACCCAACCATGGCACTCTAAAACTAACTAGAGGGGGAGGGGGGGGGGGGGGGCGGCGACGGCGGAAACGGCGGCACTTTGTCTTTGAAGAAAGTCATCCAAAACATTCCATTAGACGCACCCCCCCCTCTTCATTTTCACGCGCCCGGCGCTACTATTGGAGCGAATACGGTATTTGATGCTCTTTTCTGCTTTTAGATAATTTTTCTACATGGTGTATAGGCCTTTCTCACACTTGACTCGGAAAATTAAAAATCTTATGGATTTTGCTGGATCCAGCTGTTGAAAACGTAACCAAATATTTCATGGGGAGCACATTGACAATTTGCTGGAGAGTTGTAATATTTAATTTTATAAATTATCTTAAGAGCATAATCTTCTCTATTGTTAAATCGCTTCATTGAGAAACAGGTCAATTTAAGTACAAAAATTACGCTGTGGCGTTGAGACTACTTAAGCATGATGTAGCATGTAACTTAGATCTAGAATCTAGATCTAGTTCTACATTAGATAAAATGATCAAAATCATAGATCTTGTGCAGATTGTAAAGTTTGCACCCGGATAAAACTTCTTACGCCTATTATCAGATCCAGATTTACTTTTCACAGACCTAGAATTACTGAGTCTCGTGTCATTTCATCTTGATTTACTCTAATTTCTATCTAGGATTTCTCTATCGATCTTGATAACTAACAAGATGTAGATGAAAGAAGCGCTGTCCTGTAGTAGAAATTACTCTTAAAACATAAAATAAGAATAATCCTTCATTGAAAATAACAGCGAAGTTGGATGTGAAGATAGAGAGAAGGTAGCGCTGACGAATAAAAGATAAAGTAAACAACTCGGCAGAATCAATACTCGGGATGGTTACAACTAAAATATTAATATCAATTTCGATACCGCATTTGATAATATAAAATAAAAAAATCAATATCGATATCATAACTATATCGTCCATATTTATTCTTTTGTGCAAGCTGTCTGTCGATTAATTAAAAAAAAAAATAAAACCTGAAAATGCTCTTAATTGTGGAGGCGAAAACTTAGTTTGGGAAAAAATTGGAATATTTCCTAAATATTCGGAAAATCGGAAACGGGTGCAATTTGCATAAAAAATCGGAATGATTCGGATTAAATTAGTATGAATGGCAGGTTTGTATATCTATTGCTGGGCAAAAATAAAACCTTAAAATCCTTTACTGAAGGCATGATTGAAGCCCAAGGATTCATGAAAATCTCTAACTGGACATTGTACTGATGGCCCCCTACACTGAACTCCTTTATAAGTTTATAGTAACAAATCACCACAAAATTTCTTACCTGAGGTCTAGCCCTTCGTTTTTCCATATAGAATCCATTAGCCCTATCACTTGCAAAGTCAACATGTCTTGCCTTAGGTCTGAGAAAAATGAGTGTATGAGAGGCGATGAGTAAAAATCTACCTAAGTTGTTTGGGATTACCATTCTCAGAGCTTACCTTATTTCAAAGAAGTTCTACTGATGAGGATTCTTTATTATTGTTGGCCTAGAATAAGAACAATAAATTCCACAATTTCAACTATTGAAAATACTTGATAACGAGCTTCCAGGAAATTCCAAATGAAATGAATATACGTTATTACAGTGTGGTAAAAATATTTCTCATTTTTGTATTTATATTTTCAGAAAAACTATGTCTGTGACATCCTCTTCAAACTGTATAGATCTGCCAAGCCCATATTAAACCAAACAACAATTTGAAACAAGTGCACAATAAAAATTCATGACATCGTTACTTTGATCCAACATCATACACAGGAAAAGCAAGGAAATTATGCTGATAAGTTTTTTGTCAGAAAAGTTGATCATGTTGGCTAAACCTAAGTAGATCTTGTCCATGTGTGCAAACTTTTTTTTTTTTGCTTTCCAAAATAGATGGTTTGGAATTTACATATTGAAAATTTTCTCATTTTATTAAAAGAGATTAAAGAATGATTAAAAAAAAAAAAAGTGGTATTGAGACCTATAGAGGATATTAGGCGGTAGAGATGAAGAGATGACTAACTTAGCATTGGCAATGCCTAATTTTTCACAATCCATGTCTCCTGCCCCAAAAACAGAATGCTTGAAAGCATGATACTCAATCCATCACAAACAATGATGCTCCAAGCTGTTACGAGATCCGATTTTGTTTGGCTTTGTTCTTTTTAATGATGTTTCTTCACTGCATCATTCTTTAAGAATTTGCAGTGTTGCTTCCTGATCTGCATACCATCTATTCTATCAAAGACCATTTTCATTGAATGTCACTATCTCGAGATTCCACTGTTGTTTCCAGTTGATCTAGTGTGATCATGCAACAGACTTTATAGTAATGTCATACATTGCTTTTCAATGCCTTTTCAATGGATTCATCGAACTCTTTGAATATTTGCCTCATCAATTTGTAAAAAAAAAAATTGGTTACATGAAAATCTTATACACAGATCTAATTCATTTGATGTGTTTCATTTCTTTTCCTGATCTAAGAAACACTGTCCCTGGCTGCAGAACTTACTAGATCTAGCCAGTTTTTCAAACTCACATCAGCCTTTTTTTTTTGTGTGTAATGAATCTCCCTGTTTTCACCTTATTGAGGGGGTTAATGGATCATAGGGTTAGGGGCTCTTTATAACATGATTTAGATGCATTTTTTCCTCTTACCCTTTGTTACCTGATAACTCAATTTTTTTTATTACTTTGAAGATTAATTTTTAACGCAAAGACTTTGAAATAAAAGAACTAAACTGCAAATATTATTCAGTGTAATGAGTTATATCACAGCCCCATACTTTTCCAGAGCAAAGAAAATACTCATACAATAAAATAAAAAGATAGGGAAAAATGTACTCACCATCCCCGTTTTTAAACATGATTCTATAGTAGAAGTCTCCCATGTCAGCCATAGTATCTGGATTTGACCAAACTAGCCACAGAGGAAGCTTCTTACTCGTTTTCACACAGCAGTCCTCCAGGCTGAGAAAGATATATGAAATCTATGATTATTTACTTTTCGGATAAAATAATTTTGAATCTCATTTTCTCCATTTTTAGTCAAGAGTAAATCTGGAATTACTGATGACTATTCCTTTCACAATGATTGTCAAGAAAGATGATAGATGATTCTCATCCTACTGTCACTTTAATTAAATGCCATTTTATTGGTGTTTAACTGCAAAGGGGTAAACAAAAACCACAAATGACATAAAGAATCAAATCCTTTGATTGGACTGCAAGTATTTACACTCTTTCCCACAAAATTTTCTCAGGCTTTGATATCTTTTTTTTTTACTCCCACATTTATCCCCTTCTTGATTAACATGCTAAATCATTTAATCAGAATTTGCACCATCTGTCGATGAAAAATTAAATTAATTAAGATGCTCTATACTGCTAGTCCACTAAACAATGACAAGTTTTTTCAGACTCTCCTAAGTCATGGCAGGGATAAAAAGGTGAGGCACATTGCCCTACCTAAGTCTGGCTCACAAATCAAAAGAAATGATTAAAAAAACAAACAAAACAACAACAACAGCTGCAATAATTGGCAAGGACTGGGAGGAAGCTATACTGACTTTGCCAACAATTTTCATCTTAACAAGTTTCAGGCTGAGCTACTGACAACAAAATATATATATATAGTCCTTACGGAATAAGAAGAACTAAATCAACTCTTTAAAAATTTGTAGTTGCTTACTTTATGCTCTTTCAGATGGAAACATTTCAATGCAACATTACTTGAGCTGTTGTTTTTTCAGATGGTCATAAATGAGATATGATTTGCATTTTACAGGCCAACAACAATATAAAAAGAATCATTCTATTTTCCTATCAACCCTTAAACATTTTCATGACTAAAAAATTTTACAGATAGTAGAGAAAAGAGGTGTTTGAGAGAAACAGAAGAAGTCCACAAAGTTAACTTAGCAAGTTGTAACATTAGAGACTTCAAGAAAATACATGATCTGTAGACACTATTGCATGGAGTTTAAGGTATAGGGTTAAAAAAAAAACCCTTTGATGAATGAGATTTTGAGGATCCCTACAATGAACAGCAAAGAGATATTTAACCATTAAAAAAAAAAGAAATACAATTCATTTTGTATAATACATGTCACTTTGCTCCAAATAAAATAATAATAATAATAATAATAATAATAATAATAATAACACTAATAATAATAATAATAATAATGATTATAACAATAATCATTATCAGCACTCTCCCCCTCCCCAAAACAGCGCAGGGTGCATTTAAAATTTAGAAATCTCATTGAAAAAGAAGAAAAATTATATCATTATATTTTTTTTTATATTATAATATACAAAAGCATTCATTCACACAAGAACATGGTTCTACATTTAACTAAGCTAGATGGTGGAACAAATGTGCTTTAGAAACTTTTCGGAGTTCAATTTAATGTAACATTTTCAACAGTTTATTTAATCTTTATGGTCAATACTTCATCTTCAAAACAACTCACTTGAGTTCACCAAGAATGTGAGCAGTGTTTAATGGACTGTGAAGATTCTGTAGCGCCTCCCTATAATCTGGTTGCTGTAACTGCATATGAAGATATTTTTGATGTTCATCCTGAAATGTAACCAATAAATATGAGAATGGCAAAAGAACGTGGGACACTAAAGATCACAGATACATCAGAAGGAAAACTGTCACAGCACAATTAATTATGAAAGATCTGCTTTGGAGCAGTCAAAACAGATAAAATGTTTAATAATTATTTATATTTAGAAGGTCTTGGGTCATATACTTCTCAGTATGGTAAAAGGTGAATTGGTAAGAGAGAGAGAGAGAGATGAGGAGCCCCAGCCATTGTGTTCATTTTTTTTTTTCTATAGGCTGACAAAAGCATTAGGCCATGTCGAAAAATCAGTAATTTTGATCATGTCCATCTAGCCATGAAAAGTGAACTAAGCTGTTGCCAAAGGGACACTTTTGAAAAAAAAAACTCTTTTTTGAGTGATCCAAGATGGAGTGCAATAAGAAATAAAATAAGTAAATTTTTATCCTTATTTCCAAAGTAATGCAAAGCAGTGGGCACATTATGCTGTGAAAAACAGATTTTACTTTGCTTGAAAAGATCTTGGACACAGCCAGCTCTATTTGAATTATCAAAAATTTGATCTAAGTAAATACCTCTCACACAGATTTGATCTTGCCACAATTTAGGATTACTTCTAATACTAGAGTTCCAATCATGAAAACTCTGTTGTCTCAGTACAATACATCATTTCTGAAGAATGTAAACTAGTTATCAAAATTTGATGCTTAAAATGGTTTAAATACAAAACGCTCAAAACAGAGGGATATTTTAAAATCCCATGCCATATAAGTGTTTACCTAAGAAAATCAAATTTGTTTGACTAAAACTGAACAAACTTTGAATAAATTTCTGTCTCCTGTACTATTTACAAAATATGAGTTACTATAGGTCATTAAGTATCCCTGAAAATATTTAAGGATATGATTATTTCTGAAAGAAAAGGGAAAGCTTTCTAGATGCAGGTTTGATCTACACCCATTACATACCGCATTGACTTCATGTTTGAGCATCTCTGAAAGTTTGCCAAGTTTGTCAAGTGCCTCTACTTGACGTGCCAGATTCTTCAAGTATGGTCCACACCCACGGCAGTATGCCTCTAGGATTAGACCAAATCGCTGCCTGATGGACGTTTGGTGCATTTCAGACCTAGAAGGACAGATATCAATACATTAGATCTATGATTCATTACAATTCATTAGAAATATCTTAGCAAGACAAAATTATTGTTTTTCTTCCAGAGCATTATGAACTAGTTTTTTAAGTCAACTATAGAGCTAGAATACTGACAAAACTTTTAAATTTTACATCAATTCAGTTAAAACACAGATAAATAAAAACATAACACAACTTGAAATTAGACTCTAGGCCGAAAGCCATCTTCCAGCTCATGACTCACTTCAGATGCCAGAAAAAAACATTGCCGATCTTCTGGCTCATAAGACTCCTCTTGAGGAGAAACTTAGTGATTGGGTTGTCATAGTAAGGCTCATACTTGATGGCCTGCAAATTTGAAAAAAAAAAGTTACATGAGTAGCAAAGACTAATTTTGTTAAATAAACTCTAAAATGAAGAGCAAACGTCGATAAAAGCAGAAAATCATTTAACAAGTGATAAGGGGACAAAAAGATGATAATTAAAAAGTGGAATAGTTGAATAGTTGAAAAGTGGAATTGTTAAGTAGGGCATTTCTTGCTAAATAAACATGTGCAATATAAGAATGAAAGTGTGAACTGGTCAACTGGTCTTCCAGTGCTAAAAAACTGCTTCATAGAGGGTTATTGGTCTCTCAGAATACTTTTTTTTACCAGAAGTCTCATTTCCAAGCTAACTCACTGTATGCAATTTTGTAGAAGTAACAATGAATGTGATAATAGAAGCAGCAGCAGTGGAAGCAATAATAGAGTTGCAGCAGCAGCAGCTGTGCTAATAACTGTGCAGTGATTTGCGGTGCTTTTCACTGTAAGTTGAATTTATTTATAAGTTGCAATTTCACGATCAATGTGTTTAACCCAAAAGAAATCTCTGTGATTCAATATCTTCTTTATCTTGCTGATCAAGAACTTAAGAGATACTCGTGAAATGCAATCTCAGTTTAAGTGCAGTTGACAAACCCAGATCACACATGCATTTCGCATCCGTGATTATAGCCAAATTGTTATTTCAAAAGGATTGTAACATATATTGCACCTGCACCAGTTGAAGGAGATATTGAGCAAGCTTGTCATCACCAAGGCCCTTGTCTAAGCTGTTGACAGCAAACTCTCGTACACGCAGGTCTGTGAAGGAGCAATCCAAGAGCTCAAGAGCTACTTCTACTGGTATCAGAGGCCACCGGTCAAGTAAAAGATACAGCTGTAGATGTAACAGAACCATGTTATGATTGAGGGGAATGCAACTGTCTGATATAAACCTCATGAAAATATAGAGCAATACTTCTCTTTTCCCTGTATTCCCAGTGACCATTAGGTCCACATCTGAAAATGACCTGATAAATCTAGACCTAATCCTATTCAAGTATTTCAAATACAAGCCCTAGAAATTTCAATCCAGTGCTTTTTTTCTTGTGCAAATCCTAGAAATTTTCAATCCAGTGCTCTATTTATTGTGCGGTTTGCTATACCATAAGAGATATGCAGCAAACATGGTTTATGAATATAACTAGAGCGACCAATGGTCAAAGCCTATCTAGCAATCAAAATATTCTTAGGTACCGCTAAGAAGACTTTACCAAAGGCTATACAGCCTCCATTATTTTTTAATTCTCAAAGTAAAATGTTGTGAGTTTGAAAATGTGAGTCAACTAAATTTAGCTGGAAGGTAACTCATAGGCTTCAGCTATAGACTTGACTTTTTTGTGCATTCTATCCCTTTTTAAGACAAGGCCATTAAGGTAAATAAAAAATCTGTGAATGTTCCACTGGATTAAAAAAGTTTTCAGTCACCCACCCTGGTGTGCTGAAAGAGTGAAAGAATGTTCAGAAGTGCTCCAGGTTCAGCATATGCATGCCAAGCATTTTAAACTAGCCCTTGCTCCAAGTGAGCAGCTATATGCAAATAAGTTATCCCTTTAGAATACTTAGTTGCTCTCCTAATGGCAATAGAAAATCCTACAAGTTGGTTTCATCATGCTGGCATGCAGAAATTAAGGATTTTCATGCATGGCCCGTGCTCTGACCATTGCCAAAGTAAGAGAAGGCTCTTGCAAACCTTTGTTTTGATTAATTATGAATTACACTCTAGGGCATGATTTCGCTAAAGTTTATTTCTTTATCATGATCATCAACAATTCTCAAATTTGATAGACTTACAAACAAAATGTAATATTGAAACAAGTTACATTTGAAATAAAAAAAAACCCCAAGATAACTCATGGAAATTTTAAAAAATCGTCCAAGCACACATTTTCCTTTTAACAAATAAATTTGTACAGAGCAATACAGTGTTCATATTTCACTAAATACATTTATCATTTAATTGTTTAAAAAACAACTCAATTGTTTATGGCATAGAGAAAAGCACTTACAGATAAAGAAATTTAGTGCCGCAAATATACAATCATTATGCACTACACAAACCTGTGCAACATTTTCTCGATCATTCCATTTTACAGCAGACAAGAGTTTTGGAAGTGCTTTAGGACGGCTTAAACAATGTTCCCTGTGGATTCATTGCGAAACAAAAACACATAAAAATAAACAAAAATCTTTTCATCTATCTATCGATCCAACATATTTTTAGCTTTAGAGTAATAAATAAAATACACGTATAAAAAATCCTCTGCAACCACATTTGGAGACTAAAAAACTCTAAAATCACTGCGAATCTATATTGGAAAATCATCAGAAAAAGAAATTCCTGATTTTAACAAGAAAACCAAGTCTCAATAAATGAAAAGAAATTTTTTGTGGTGCCCACACTGAAAAAAACATCTCCTGGAAAATCTAAAAAGTATGAATAACAAACTAAAGAAAACAACTCATCTAAAGAGAGGGTAGGAGGGGTACTAAAACATGCATGTCATGAGAATTTGTAAGTAAAATTTTAAAATATCTTAGAACTCCTTCAGTTGAGCACTTTAACCATTTTATTCTTACTTGAAATGAATGATTCAGCACCACATTATGCCTT
>JAWDGP010000898.1:132500-237500 GCA_033675545.1 Elysia crispata
ATGCTTTTGAGGTGAAACTGAATATAGATCTAGCAGCAAATAGGCAGCAAGTTAAGGCTTATGTAGTTGAGCCTCTAATGCAGCAATGTAAACTTATCAAGATGTTCTAAACAGTCCATGTCTCTTTACAAAGATACGCATACAAAACATAAAAATGAAAGCAGTTGGCTCCTAGCAACATGCAGTGTAGCAATACATCCTGTGCACTGCATTATACTATAACACTTGTGCTGTGTAGGATAGGACATTTTATGCCAGCAGAATTCTACAGATATCTGCAACAGGTGTTAAAAAATTAGCAGATTTGTCTTAGCATGTCTAAAACTATTTTACTGCAACTGAGACATACTTTTGATGAGAGATGTCCTACAAACATGCCTAAAAAGGCCATGTGCAAATTTTAATGGCACTTAAACTTGTGAAAATTTGTTTGTATGTTTTACTCTTATTCCACCATTGCAGGTGATGTGGTGAATTGACTTACCAAAATATTTTTCAATTTTTTTTTTAGCTCTCATCCCTATATATATATAGCAAATACATTTGTGAGTAATAATAATAAATCACATTTTTATAAGGGATAGTCATGTGGTAGCTAAAAGGGCTTTAAGTAAAATATATCTAGTTGCAAACCATGATATCTTATTTGACTTATTTAAAACATGAACATTTCTGGCTCACAAACTTTTCATTCTTAAAAAGATCTTCGTTTCATCAAGTTAATAAAAGAAATAAACAGCCATGTTTTAGTTGGACAAACTTTCAAATAATGAAAGTATTGTGGAAGGCCATTCCACATTTAGCAGTAAAAAAAAACCTCTTGATCTGTTCAAATTGACCTTAATTCTTTTCAAAATCATTTTGCTCTCTTAACAAAATTGCCTTGATAATGCACACACTTACAGTAAATTTTTCATGTGCGAAGGAACTATAGGAACATAAAGGCTTTGATAAATGAGAATTGCTATTGAAAGACTGCTGCCTATATTATATGTAAAGTTGAGACCTGCACACTCCTAAATTTAAGTATGGGAGGACATCAAGGGTATGGTCTAGAGACATGCACTCTGGATGTGGTTGTGCAAAGGATACAGATATTTGTCCTGTCTGTATTGATGCCATTCATACCAACACAATCCTGTACACTCTCAGTACTAATTATTGTCTCTCACTTAGTGAATCAATACTATGGGCATTCTTGCAATCACCCACCACACCTTTTGCTTGTCTTGGATTATTGACTTCTTTCTCTAACCCTATGTCTAGATATAGCTCATCTAAAGGAAGTTTGATTGAAAGAAAGATATATCCCATAAACTTAGATCTGTTGCAGAGAGACAAAAGTATTGCATAAATCAGTGTCAAATGTGACAGTAGGCAGGTTAAACTAATGTGCCTAATATCTTATTTCCAAAGTTTAATGCAAAAAGAAAAATGCGTCCAATCAAGCTATAGTTATCAGTCTTTTCTTAACATAGGATCCATCTCATTGTTTTGGAAACTGGCATTTTTTAAAACTTAAAATGGTCTTATTTTATAACCTATAATTTAATAACCAAGTTTTTTAGTTCAATTAAGATGCTTATTCCACATTACATAAAATAGCTTATTTCAAAGAGTTTTGCAAACCAAGGTCATTTTTTTTTCAACTTCATTTTGAAAAGACTGAAGAAATGCACAGTGGGTTAACTATTATGTGACAATCCTTTGTATCTCTCTTTCTTTACTTCTCTCACCTTTCCTCTCACATCTCACCTAATCTTTCTGTTTCTCTTGATCTTTCTTCACCGTCTCTTTCTGCATATGAGTGAATAAATGTGTGTCTGTATGCGTATGCACCTCTTTCCATCTCTCTATCTTGATTGCGTGCGACTTTCTCTCTTTTTCTTTTTTACCTCACTGCCTATCAATCACTAAACTGAAGTTCAGATAAAAATGCCAATTAATTTTAAACCCCTTAAACTCAAATAACAATGGCCATACTTTGTGCTACACCTATTTCTTTAAAGTTCTCACTTCAGTAAGACTATAGGTTTTAGGATCCAAGTGCCTTTGTGAGTTTGATTCAAACTTTGTGGATTTTTGCTATTAGCTTCGCAAAGTAAGCTTAGTAAAAGATTTTCTTACCTGTTGCACACTGTATGCATTCATTGATCATAATTTGAGCTTGAATCTAGACTTCTAAATTGCTTTAGTTCCCAAACACCCATGATCTGGCCTTGAGTATTATTTTTAATTTATTGGATAATAAATGATTACTATTAGATAATACCTTTACTTAAATGGTAATGCTAAAAATCATTTGATACATAAAAAAATAAGCTGACCAATTTGCATGTACTTGAAAACCTCCCCTATTTTTTAAATTTGGTTTCAACATCCTCAATTCTAGAAGTGAGTTGAGGAACATATTATGAGAGAGCAGTGAGTTGAGGAACATATTATGAGAGAGCTTCAGATTGATAAACATGTCTTTTTTTTTTTATTATACGTCTTAAAGTAGGTATAAAGTATTAGACAGTGATTGGCCCAAGATTTAATTTAAATTAACTTCAGCCCTGATAGACATATTAGTGCTTAAAGAAGACAGAACTGAAGAAAAAAAACATATGCAAATTAAAAATCCAAGACGTCCGCCGAAAGGGTTAAAATAAGGCAAACTTTCATGCAGCATAACTTGAAAATAAATGGTGTTTAACTGATAATATTTGGCAGATTTGTTCTTCAAAATGTGTTCTAGAGGAACCTTTTAGTTTTTATATATCTTACAAAAGTATAAAATTATAAAAATTTGAAAAAATAGATAAGAAAAGTGTGGGTTTTTTTTAAAGGAAACACCTTGAATTTGTACAATAGTTCAATTTTCTGAGAAAACTCACAAAAACCAGGTACAACCTCTAGCTAGGTAAATGTCTAGACAACACGTGTGCAAAATTTCAGCATTACTGAATGAGTAGTTTTTACAAGACAGTGTTTTGAAAAACGATAAAAAAAAGAGAAAAAAATGCATTTTGAGAAAACGCAAATAACCCCCCCCCCCCAAAAAAAAAAAAATACACTAACCTAGCATTCCCAGAACTTTTTGGGTTCCTGGATCACAATATTTTTGTCAATTTGGGGCAGACTATCAAGATATCCAGACTCACCCAGAACTTGTTCTAGATCTAATCTGAGCTTTTTTGCAGAAGCACATTCCATGGCACGTGCATTCATGGGTCTAGATCTATCACTATCAAAATTTGATGTCGCATGGTTTTCAGTACAAGAGGAATGTGTTTGGATGTTTCCAGCATTAGATCTAGGTGTTTTATTACTCTTATTGTACTTATTTCCTTGAAACCTTTCCTCTTCCAGTACTCTTGGAATTAACTATGTTGTAGATATAGATCTAAATATCAAGCTTGGAAGTAGCTCAGCTAATTTTACAAACTGACCTTGTTTGATTTGTTTCCATAGTTACTATATACAGGCCTTTAATATGTTTTAATAGCAACAGTTTCACCTAAATTCTTTTTCCTGTATTTGGGAAGTCATTGCGCCTCATTTTAATTTGTATGGTACTCTGGCTTTAGATATTTTACCTTTTTTACTATAGAAGTCCTTGGTTACAATTTGTTTATATTCGTTGTTATGCAGATTTGATGATACCCTGTAATCTTTAATGCCATGTTTTAAGTACTTGAGAGCCAAATATCAATAAAGAAATGAATGATATTAAGGCAGAAATTGATGAAGATTCTTAAAAGTTAAAAAAGTATGGTACCCTTCATTGGCCAAATTTCACTATTTTAATACTCTATACCTACCTTAAGAAAAAAACAAACATAACATTATTCAATTCCCTTTGAATTTTAAGATTTAAAACTATCTGGTCAATAAGATTTTCTGAATTATTTACCCTTCTGTTCCTACGCTTGGACTCTGAGCAGATAGACAGGCAGAGCCGAGCTGAGCGTGGGGTGTCTGGCACCATGAGGAAGTCTAACCACTGGTCCCAACGTGGGTTATAAGAGTCCACAAGCTCTGTATTCTTAGCTTCACACATTGGCTCTGTTCCATGGTAAATGCAGGCTCGCACGTAGATCTTGCAAAGGAACAATTAGGTAAATAACAGAAAACTTTTTGAAATTCATATCTAACTTTAATATCCTCAAATGGGATAATATAAATTGATTACACCTTAATTTTAGCAGAGTGCACAGAGTCCAAAATTTTATTTGAAGTGGAAATTCATAAGATTATTCTATTAACAAGTCTGATCAGTGGCAGTGCTTTCTTCCCAAATCAGAGTCCATTTTTTAAAAAACTCTCGTGATATTTTTTGTGCTACAAATCTCATCGGCGTTTAAAAAAATTCCCAGTACAAAATTATCCACTAATTCAGAATCATTTTCTTTTCACCCATATAAAGGTATGTAAATTTGTTAACAAATCTGACAGAAAGCATGTGTATTTATCTGTTCATTTTCAATGATTTTTTTGTGAAACCTCGAAACTGGATTTAATGAAAATTTATGAATTTGTGTGCTATTGCCCTAGCTTTACAGCCTGGCTTTTTCTTTTTCCTTTTTTTTTTTTAAATGATTCAGATTGAGACATTGGGGTAATTGATAATGTTTGATTATCAGGTTTGGAATCAAAGGAAGATCTAGATCCAATTCTAGATATCTTAGAGGTCTTGGACAAGTATACCAAGCCACTGTCCAAGTCATACTAGATTTTCTCTTCAGATTCATTCCTTCAATTTATGATTCCAAAAATGTAATTTCTTTCACTACTTTTTTTTTTTAGCTTTAAAAGGCTGGCAAGTCAACAATCTTTTAGCAACCCTTCGACCAGTAAAATTTTAATAAAGTTATGGCCCTATTACATTAAAACCTGAAACAAAACTTTTCTAAAGGCATGTCAAGCAATGGTTATCCTTGATATAGGGTTTACCTTTAAAAAAAATTTGAATTGTGTTTCTTTTCCTGTATATGGGCTCCTATGTCAGCACTTCTATGCAAATCCAATATTTTTAATGAATTTGTTGTGAGCTACTTAAAAAAAAATGACTAACTTGTTTCATTACTGATGGAAGTTGGTATTTAAACTCAATTTTATTTTTTTTTCACATAAAGCCATAGATTATGAGTAATACTTTAATAAATTCTTTGATCAAACATTCTGCTTTTTTTCACAGTTTGATACTAGTGGTTTTATCTATAATGATAGTTCTTAATTTTTAGAATGGAAGTTGAAGCCTCTTATCAATACTTCTTTTTTAAGTAGGGACACCTATATCACATGACTAAAAGATCAATAGGACCATTTGTGGTACAGTGCAAAAGGAAAAAAAAAACTGTGCTTGAGGTATCAGTATTCATAGAAACAATTTTTAAGATATCTTGCTTGAATGAAAACACTAGCCCAATGCGCATATTTACACACAAACAAACAAAAAAAAATGGTTATCTTGTACTTATAAAATATATTTGAAAAAAATACATCTTTTCCTGCAAAATCATTTCCTTTACAGAAGTTTTTACTCTTTATATCTGGTTATTAAATAGTTCAATTTACAAACAACAAACAAAAAAATGAAGATGTCCCTAACATAAAAAAATAAAAAAAATATTACCTTGCAAGATTCCTTGATGTTTACATATGTTGCACAGTTTATCTTTACCCTCAGAGGAGCATCAACATCAAATATACAAGTTGTCTGTTGCTTGTTGATTTCAGCTAGAGCTTGAATTCCTGCAATATAAGCATAATAAAAGAGGTTCTTTTGAGTTTTTGACAATAAATACACTACTAAACAATGAGGTATTATTAGTTACTCAGGTCATACTTGTGTCATTTTAATCTCTTCCATAATGTTCTATACAACATAATGAAAATCCCAATTTCTTTTTTCTTAACTTTCTTATTATTTCTGGGAAAGGCCTTCATTTGCAATCTCATATCTTCTCTTCAATCTCAGCTATCTGATTCTTTTTGCTCTTATATGAGATGATAACAGCATGTAGTTGATAAAAATCTTTTTCTTTCCCTCGCACAATAGAGTTTGCACAGGATGACTTTGATATGTGAAAAGAACAAGATAATTCAAAGTAAATTAAACTAAGTGATCATGAAAAAAATACAAATGAGCACATGATTGGTAAAGTGCCCACAGAAAAAGATCTATACAACTATACCTCTCTGCATGTAAGATGGCCATTTAAAGTTTGTTTCAGGTAGGGTAGCATAAACATTCTCCTTTGTATGCAGCATTAGCTGGGGCAAACTTTCTTTCGCAAGGCATTCCCTGATATACTGAAAGATTGATGGAAATAAAAGGAAAATAAACCTTGAAATAACATTGTTGAAGCTCACAAGTACCAGCATAATTTAATATTAAAAGAGAAACAAATTCTTTTGAATTCATTCATAGGTTGAAAATCCTATCCATTCAACAATATGCTCCGGAAAAGCAACAACGTTGAAAAAAACATCTTTGAAATTAAAAGCTCAAAATATCATATGGGATGCAATATTTTGTTTTTGCAGTAATTTTTGTTCAAAACTCAATTCTCTCACTATTACTAAGTTGTTACTCCTAATGTGCTATGAAAAGAAAGAAAACTGAGGAATGCAAAAGGAGGCATATTGCTTTGATGCATTTCTTGGGTCCTTGTTAGGAGTTGCTGTTAACAAGACGAATACCATGTCTGCTTTGGGAACTGAAAAATGATTATGCTATTATTTTCAAGTAGTGAAGATAAATCACTTTGCAACTCTTCCTAATTGCAGAGGAGGAGAAATAAGCCATTGACACCTTTATCAATCTTTCAGATGCTCTCTCCTTTTCAAATACCCCTTTCCCTGATAAGATCATTTATTTATCACATTGTCCAATCAATCCATGGCAAAAAAAACATTGTCTATCTCTCTGGAGACAAAAGTTCAGGTTTCTTGATTACTTAACTTGATGTATAGACAAAAGAAGTCTGATCCCAATTTTAAAAAAGTTATGATGGGTTGGAAAAGTTAAGGCTTGATTTCTTTCTCCTCCCCCATTTTGCACTTTTTTGTGTTTTTCTGTCTGCAAAATTACATCTTACATGAAACGGAATATTATTTCAGTTACACAGTCAACAGATCAGAATGGATATCAGATATTTAGAAAGAATTATATGAGTTTTTTTTTAAATGGAAAATAGAAAAGGAAAACAATGCAAGATAGTTTTCATTTTTTTTTCCTTTTCTTTTGTTTTTATGCATGCGCATTTAAATCTCTAATTTCTATAATGTCTGCGACAAATAAAGAAGTTTATTGATTATGCTTTTTTTAAGTATAATTATTACCCATAGCATTCTTGAACATATAGGTTTCCCAAATAATTCACAGAATCTAGGCTCAAAGTATTTTCCAAAAAGGGTAAAACAGATTAAACCAAATTGTTTTGAAAAATCTGCAGTCAAAGCAAAACAAGAGGTCTAAATTCACATTGAAAAATTGAAAATTTGGCATAACAGACACTTAGAAGTCTTTACAGTCTGCACAAAAATTGATTGCTAAATCTTCATATGAGTAATTTGTAAATTGACAATCTTTGTGGCAATAAAAAATAAATTATTAGGAGAAAAAATGAAAAAAAAAATGTCACATCAAAGGTTCTTACTCTGTACTGACTGATGGGACGTTCTGCCAACAGAAACTGGTCACAACCACAAACTTTTAAAACATACATATGACGATACTCTTCAATGCAACGCTCAGCATTCTCTCGACTCATGTTCATAAATCGACTGCGACGGCGGATAGTCTCAGCAATCACATCACTAGGAACAGCCATGTGGGGAACCTTTACTGTGTATTTGGTGCGATTGTTGTCGTCAGATACTACCCATACACAAATGATCACTGAGGTCTCTAAAAGCAATAAAAGAGTATTGAAGCAAATCCATTTAGTTTTTTTCTGAAATCAGGAAACTCATTATCAATAGAAATGCAACTCATAAACAATAAAATCTAAAACTATTTGATAGAACACATGCTTCAGTGGAAAAGTGTAGGGAGAAGATGAAACATACAAACTGGAAACTAATGCACCCCCACCCACCTCCCCCCCCCAAAAAAAAATAAAATAAAATAAACAAATGAATAAAAAAAAGTTTCTAATCTTTTCAAAGGATCACTCTGTATTTTTCATCTAAGAAGAGAAAACTAGGGCAGTAATCAATCATCATAATTAAAATTGGGTCTGCTTTTTTGCACTAGAATTCCTGTAACCTGAGCTGTCCCTCTTGGTCTTCATTATGTTAAAGGCATAGTAAACATAAGGCTGGATTTATTTTCTTGCTTTTTAGGGCCAATGCTGATCAAAGAGCATAGCCTCTACATAGCAGTTAATTTGTTTTGTAAGAGGCATTGTGCTACTATAATTGATAACATTAAATGGAGATCTAAGATTTTTTTGCATCTATGTAAATATTCCACTGAAACACACCATGAAATGTCTACCATTTTACAACATCATAAGACCAAATTTTGGTTACTATGGTCAATTAATGTGGCAGAGTAAAGTTGCCAAGGCTTTTATCAAGATGTCTTAATTGAAATATTAAAGCCACAAGAAAGCTGTAGAATCACAGTCACACAGATTGAATAAAAAACAAAATTCATACTAGTCCAAAAACAATTTGAAAAGCTGTACAAAGATATTTTTTTCAAAATCTAATACAAATGGCCATGAAAAATGCAAGTACAGAATTATATTAAGCACTTCATTTACTACACTTGTAATTCTTTTGAATAATCATTCTTAGAAAAATGAATCTAAGCAGTTGATAGATTTTACTACAGCTTTATCCCACCGGAAATCAAGCACATAGCATGTTTTCTGCCCAAAAGGTGGGCAAACCTTTTTCACTGTTTATGACGATATCAAGAATTCATCGTTGTTTTTGATAAGATCCTCTATTAACGGAGATTAAGGTAAAATATCATTTTAGTTTTATTTCCTAGAAAAAGGCAAAATTTGCAATTATTTGCCAACAGATTGAGAATTTATGGTTGCAATTTGTCATTTTCAAGTATAATAAAACTAAAATTATGACATTTTACCTTAAACTTTCCTTTTTTGTGTGTTTTTTTTTTGTTTGTTTCCACACACTAATTCAGGATTAAAAATACTGTCTCTACACCGTAAAGCAAAGTTAAGGAGAAAATAATAAGTTGAAAATACTTACTGGGAATAATTAAGGTGCTTTTTTTTTTAATTATTCCTTGATTATCCTTCAGAGAAATCCAATACGAGACAAGTTTCATACTTTGATAGCGAAACAATCTAGCAGTGGTCAAATTCTAAATATTTAACATCCCCTGATTCATTAAAGCATCACTAAGGCATAATGAGTAAATTGTAAAGCAAGTTCTGAACCTTCAGCTGATAGCCATCATCTCTGGGAAGCTTAGGGAATGTGGAATTTGTGATAATAGATCCAACAAAAGGGAGAGATTCCATGAAAAATATTGAATTTTAAAAACCACACATTCATAGGAAAAGGACAAGAAGAAATAAACGTGTTTACACATAATCTCTTTGATGAAAGATAAAATTCTGAGTACCATCTGAGAAAGTTTTGAGCCTATCCAGCAGATGTTGAGGCAAATCAATCTGTGAGTCTATCTCTGGAGGATATGTATACAGGGCCCTGATGTGGTCTCCACTCTGATCTCGTTTATCCACAACATCTTTACAGGCCTAAGGATATAGATGAATAAAAGAAACAGTAAGTGTGTAATATGGAACAAAAGCACATTATATCTTCTTTTATTTCCCTCCTTTTTACACTGAGCTATAATTAACTTGAAACATAAAAGCTTAATGACAACTGCCATCCTAAAATCCACATTTTTGAGGAAACAACTGAACTTCAAAGTGCTATATTGACTAAATACCTTTAAAAAGCTCTTACAAATATATTTATAGATATTATTTATATAATCTATGATGTGAAAAGAATACAAATCCATATAAAAGGCTAAGATTTCCACATTTATTGACTTTGATTTTTTGTTTGTTTTCTTTTTTAACTGTTTTAAAATTTATTTTGTGGACTGGGAGGAAGGGAAGAGTTATTCATTATTATAAAAGCAACTTCCATTTCTGTGTAAGCTATTCCATTCAAAGCCACTCAATGGGCAGGAAAGAAGTTTACTGTACTTTAAATTCATTTATGAACATGTGACTTTGAACAATACAAATAAGGTTAACCCACAACATTGTATACCTAAAAGTTTAACAATAAAACTTATTAAATTCAACTCAATATTATTTTCTTTAAATTTTAATTCTGTTTACTTTTAAGCTGTCATTCACATTTTGAGTAAAGGAAACAGCCCCAAACCCATCAGTCCTCAATTAAAGAAAGAAAATATTTGCCTTTTAAGAAATTTGATTCACTGTGACTTTCAGCCCGTTCGCAGATCTTAAATTTCAATTAAGTGCTCTACATAGGTGTTGTTATTCTTAAAAACAAGCACGCATTGCCTCTCCCTTTCACTGTGTAAAAACAATCTGTGAATAGGTTGCCTAGCCTTTTATCCCTAGTTGCCAGTGAGAGAGATGCCCTCTCTCCCGCCCACCTTACTAAAGCTTAGTCTGATGCACCCAGTGCCAGTTGTCTGTCTCCGCCTATGCTAGGTCTACTTGTCGCTAACTAAGACATCAAAGGGGCCAATTGTAACCAAGATTTGCTTGTTACATATTTTAAAGACATGGGTAATAATCACATCTGTCTGGGCCCACCCATTGCTTAATAAATCAGTACATGGGTGAGAAAAATAGGTGTTGGGATCCATCTCTTGATTGACAGTTAGGACACCAGATAGCTCAAAAGGTAGAATGTTGGACTGACAATAGTGAACTCTGCGATCAATTCTTTGTCGGGTCAGCTAGTGGGATTAGGCCTAGCTCTGCTTTGACAGACATCCCTTGTTAAGGTTAAAGATTATTCAGGACCAAGCAACGTTCAATGTATTTGAACGTTGACTTTTTCACTGAATGTATCCCTAGCTAGAAAGAAATTTGTGACGGCCATCTTAATGTAGACCTTGAGTCTAGATCTAGATCCAGCACCAAGAGTTCAAGATCCGATAAGTGCTGAGGTTTGAAGACAAGGTTTTTACATAAAACAATTTGGGAATGACAAATTGGCTAGTTTGGAGGTATCTGTCTCCGGTCTGCTTTTTGAAATACGTAAAGTAAGGAAAATATAGCAAATCGGGTATCCCCGTAATGCTCGGAATTGCACAGAAGAAGCCAAGAAAACAAGAAGTCTCTACACGCTTTTAACGTACTTCAAAATATTCATGAAAACTGTTTCAAATGCAAATACAGGGCCCAGGTGCAAAACATAGAATTGTTCGAACACAGCTTCTTCAAACATAAAATAAAAAAAATTCACCAATGAATTCGAAGAATCCATGCTCCACGGTAAATTCACAAGAATCTTAATATGACTAGAGAACTTATTTCAAAAATGAAGAGAGAAACAGACCTCCTTGGCAGCAACTACTGAGGAAACCAAGTACTGAACTGATTTATAAATAGAATTTATAAATTGTTAAAACATGAAATTATTTAGCAGCTTCTAAAATTATTTGAATGAAGATAATCCTTGCTACACCGTAAAAAATCCTCACTCTCACAGGAGCACCCCAAACTCAAAGCACACAACTGCCTCTCTTCATCAGTACTGTTAAAAAGTGAGAGTGAGAGTGAGAGTGAGAGAGAGAGAGAGAGAGAGAGAGAGAGAGAGAGAGAGAGAGAGAGAGAGAGAGAGAGAGAGAGAGAGAGAGAGAGAGAGAGAGAGACACACACACACACACACACACACAGAGACAAAGAGGCTTCATATACCTTCAGTATATTGCGACGAAATGTGATGACTTCTAACTCTTTGTTGTTGTTAAACTCATTGACAGGAACTCCAATAAGCATACCTGTCAAACAAAGGATCATCAATTCAGCCATTTCCTACTTTTATACTGTACGATAGAAGAATACTGAACAGACTTTTAGTTGATATAATAAATTGCATAACATAGACAACCTTTATCTAGCTTTAAAAATTTTTGAAGCCCATTCAAAATAGCTTCTGGAATGTTCATTCTGTCTACATTAAATAGCTCATTTTCTTCTAATTCTCATTGTTTTGCTTTACTCTAAATTTTTAGAATCCTTGTTTCATTCTAGATTTGATTTGTTTAACAAAAAGACAATTTCACAATTTGTTTGGCAATAAATTGATTTAGAATAAAGTTCATTTAAATAACAGACACAATATGTCTTTTTCTGTTATTCTCATTGCTTCTTTTTTTTGTCCCTATTTGGTTGAGGTTTATTTTGAAGAACTACTTTTAATTACTTTGCTTTTATATATTAACAATTAATATTATAATAAAAAACAATGCTATTGAAAATATATGAAACTAAAAATCAACTTTCGCACAGGGCAGAGCAAAGTCTAGTATGATTCAACTGAGATGAATGAAATCAAGTCTCAAAGTAAACTAGGGGAATGCTATTTGCAGTATCTCTGGCAATGTTTGGAAACATAATCAAATGATGCACTTCAGCAATTTAGAGTTTGTCTAGAACCATAAAATCAGTGGTGTTTTCAACCCCCCCCCCCCCTCCCCCCCACCAACACACACAATGTTTGACTATGTATAGTTAAAGATAACCAAATACTATGACACCACAGCAAAAAAATTGTTTGAAAATAATTAAAGCTAGATAGGGTATGTAACTCACTAATCTCATAGTTGACCATTTTTTCATCACGGTTTCCCTTTGGCTCCATGACCTTCAAAATGGGTTGAAAAAGTCTCAAATCACATAACCGCCTTGTTTCATCATAAAACTCCTCTCGCATAGCATCTTGAGTGATGGCCAAAAAAATGTATGATTCTGGTTCCATTAGCTTGTAAAATAATGGATATCTTCTGGCTTCCTGTAGTAATTTTTAAAAAAATCACAAAAGTGTTTTTAAGTCTTATATTTTGCAACCCCCCTCCCTCATACAAAAGGAAAAAAAAATTATGACCCAAAAGCTTACAGCCTTATATCCAATAAAGCTATACAGCATCACCCCAGATTTTTTTTTTTTTTTTTGGGGGGGGGGGTTATATTCCCTCCCCCCCCCGATATTGTTCATACTTGCTAGAACACCAGTGAAGTCATATGAATTATTGAATAATATACATATATTTATTACTTTTTAATATATTTCTTCTAAAAAAAATCTCATGCAACTTAAACCTAATGTGATTTTTGATTGGCTCATATTTGACTTTCAAATTATCTTGCTCATCAGGACACATAACAGAGAAAGGGTAAAATAGAAATAAGGGTAGAGAAAAAGCAGGTTGCATTTTCATGAGCCAAAAAAAAAAATATCAAATTTACAACCCCCCAAAAAATCATGCATTCATGCACCACATTCAAAGTTTGCATATGGATGAATCAAACTTGGTTAACAATTCCTTTAATATTTAAAGCTTATATAACTTTCAAGACTACACGGTTTATGATCATGGCCAACTTTGTTTTAACATATGTATAAATTCGTCCTTTCTCGACAGAATAAATTCGTCTTCTCTTGACAACCTGAATTTCTTGATCTTGTGTTCTAACTTCAAATTGACTGAATGGTTGAACTTTGCTGGAGGAAAATAATTCTTTACAATGTTTTTTAACTTGAAAATTTTTTTATTGTAATACAATCAGTTTTTCTGAAGTTTTAGATATTTTAGCATAAAGGAACAGCTTTTAATCCTTTTCTCCTCTTACATAGAGTAAAAAAAAACGTTTTTAAAAAAAAATTTTTTTTTCAAAATTAAAATAAAAAATTACTTAGAACTATCTTCCGGTACCAAAATCTGACTGAGCATTTTACACAGTATGCAATTATTGGCAATTTTTAATAAATTTCCTTTCCTAAGAATATCTGGGTTAGAAATTCTCTCTAAGTCATTGAGAAGATGTATGGCTTTATGCTGAAGTAGATACAGACTAAACAAAATTATATCCAATTTGTTGGGTATGTAAGATATTCAAATGTTTAAATGAAAGTCAAGGTTCACAATTATTTGATATCTTGGCTCATTCATAATGGTTTCTGAATCTTTCCCCCCTCCCCCCCATTGCTGATTCAGTTAAAATATATATATATATATATATATATATATGTATATATAGTTTAAGAATTTTTAGAATTTATTTCTTTTAAAAAGTATCCTCAAGTCTTGCATGGAAAGCTAATAAAGCCATTTAATTTTATAGAATTGCAGAGAATTCATTTGGGCTGTGAATCATGATGCCTGAACACACACACAAAACAAACTTATTAGGAGAGCTCTCTCATGGAATCTGCAAAAGCTATACTGACATAACATTTGAAAAATAAAATTTCAGCACCATTTGCATTGTGAAAGTGCATAAGTTTCACTCAAGTCCCACCTGCCAGAGCTCCTTCTTGATAGACTCTAAAGTGTCATCTCGAGCACATGGCAATGTCACAAGGACTCCAGTTGGCAACAAACAGTCCACTTCCACATGCTGAGGCATCAAGTGGTGCTCCCATAGCTCTCCAGAACTTGGCGGCATCTTTTCTGTACTAGGGTATTTAGCAAAATATCCTGCTTACGTTTATTTGTTTCAAAGTTCTATATGACCCATATTTTATTCCTTTATTTTCCTGTTCTGAGTAAGAAGAAAGAAATCATTGTAAGTGAGCATGGACCTGGATTAAGGTCTACATTTAGGGCCTTAGAATGGAATGGCAAACACACACCAAACAAAATTTGGGACTTCTCCTTTGAAATACTTTGATGTCCATCTAAAGCATGTTTATATTTCTCTTCATTGGCTTAATTTCTAGTATTTGTAGTAATTAAGTTAGAAGTGATACAAAAATTTCTTTACACTAACAGTAAAATTAAACTTAGAGATAAGTAATGCAATTCCTCAAATTGATTGGGCAATTTTGATGCGATTGAGAAAGCCATATTCATTAAGGGGGAGTAATCAAATTTAATTAAAATATTGTGCAATGTTAACAACATGAGATGTGCTGATGAAAATGTGTAATTGCAGAAAATAAAGAAGACTTGCAATGATTACTAGACACAGTTGAAGAAGAAAGCAGAAATGAAGGATTGGCATAGAACAGCAATAAAGACACAAGTAATAGTTGTCAGTTGATACAATGAGTGTCCAGAGATAGACATTTTTATGAACATCCACAAGAATAAGCTCAAAGAAAGAGATCAATTCAAATACTTGGGTACTTTAATATAAAGCGATTGACGCGACAATAGTGAAATTGCATGAAGAATAGCACAAACAAAAATGAGTTTTCAGATAATGAAATCAGTACTGACAAATAAAAACATCTCCCTCCCCACATGAAGCAGAGCCCTAGAGTGCTATATTGAACCAATCTTGTTGTACAAATGTCAAACCTGGACAATTTCAAAACATCTACATAACAAAAGAAACTGGAGGCAATAGAAATGGGGTTCTTGCAGAGAATGCTAAGAATCTGATGGACTGAGAAAAAATGTAACAGAACAATGTAACAAGAGAAAGACAAAACAACATCACTCATAAGAAATACATGTAGAAAACGTTAATGCCAGACAACATTTTTTTTTTATTGTGTGATGAGAGGAGAATCATGATCGCCGATGTCTGGTCCAGACAGGGCATTTGAGACAGACAGATGAGAGGAGATAAATTGGAACATCATGTGACAACTGGAATGATTGAAGGAAACAGCGAGAAGATGTCAGATGGACTAAAAAGTGGTTTAATGTAGGAATAGTAACAGATGCGCCAAAAGCATCAAAGGATAAATATGTACAGAAGGTCATGACCTACTACACTAAAAAGCAGGGCACCAGATTGATTGATATTCCATTTACTTCCCATGTTTCTTGGTCTGTGTAAAAATTAGATTCATTTGTCATTCATAAACATGAAAGAATTTAAATTTGATCTTAAGTTGTGTTTATTTGTCGACATTGTTTTTTCCATTTTTCTTTCTTAACAATTTTCCTTTCCCTAGATATCATACCTTTAGCAAGATATGTCCTTACTCAAGATCGGGCATCTCATTGAACACTTCCTTGTTATTCCACTTCTATTCCCTCTTCACCATTGGAAGATTATCTTTTTCCCTCACATGGCCCTCTTGACATCTTGTCAAGGGACATAACTAATGATAAAGAGAAATCAATAATTTATGAAACTGACCATATCTCCCTTGATGTCCGATCTGATATAACTGGGATTATGCTTTGGTCTCACCATCCGTGTTGTATTAAGGAAATGATTAAGACTTAGTGTGACTGCGGTAACATAAGGTCACATTGTGCGGTGCAACAACTGGATTAAGCAGAGGTAGCTAATCGACAGACTGTCCGCTGACAAAAGGCAGGGCCTGCAGAGTTAAGCCTTTCTTGTTCTTCAAATTTTTTAATCCTGCTGCCTGAGTTAAAATTCTCCAAGGGGTGAGAGGTCTTTTCTTGATTCTTCATCTTGTAGGAATATGTTTCTCTCCTTTTTAAAAAGTTTATATTTTGCATCCATTTCATAGACGTTGTGAGTTTGACCAAACTCATGGTGGGAACTGGTGACTTTTGCCTCCTTTCTCTGTCTTTAAAGCCAATGAAACTAACTGCAGTGCACGGCTGAACAAATAATGATATAGGCCTATAGGTATACAAGCATGATTACCTGCTCAAACGAATAGGTGGAGAAGACAACTACACTGAAGAAAATAGAAATGCAAACATTACAAAACTAACAGAATTAGATTTTTCAGAGCCATAAAACTGCACTGAAGAGAAGCATTATTAGAACAATGAACAGATAAAGACTACTAAATAAAATCAAATTTTAAAGCAAGGACAGATACATGTATATATCTCCTCCAAAGCCATACTACATTAAAGAAAAGCAAACTTTACAACAGTAACAGCCACTCATAGTACAGTTGTAAAATACAAGACCTTAAGACATTGAAATTCTTCTCGAAATGTCACAAAGACATTCTTTAAATGAAGAAGAAAATCTCAAGAAAAAAAAGTAAACTCAATTTGGGTGCTAGCTTCTAAGGCTCTTTGCATCACTCCAGAGACCATAATCTGGTGCAGGTGACCAATTACAGATGCAATGTACTGCTTGACCTGCTCAGACAATATTATAGAGAGAAAACAAATTTTTAAGTAATAAGACCCCAGATTTTTAAAAATTTATTGGGTGACCCGGCATTGCTAAAGCTTATAATTATTCTAGATAACTCATGCAAAACAAATTAAGAGTGGCAAGTTAATAAAATGGCTTAACTTGAATGTTTCTACATTTCTTTGTTCACAATTAGTGGACCTGGTCGATATCTTTGATACAAAACAATACAGAAGAATGAAACACATGCAAAAAAAGCAGAAGTGGTCTTTAGTCCATAAACGATGCTTCAGAACACAAGGCAATGATGACAGAGGTTCTTATAATAAAGACCAATCAAATCACTACTACGTTTCTGAACAGAATGGCATGTTTTCTATGAGGCTTGTCTTTACACAAGAATTTTTTTTTTCCAAATGCATTTTAGCCTAAATGCATAATTTTTTTCTTTAATTTTCTTTGTATCCTGTGGGACACGGATATTGGCAGATTGAAATTCAGCAAACTTTCTCACTGCACATGAGTGGTTTTGGAGGAGATAAATGACAAAGAAATCAAAATTGCCTGTTATAATATAGATAAGGTGATCTGCAATTTTTCCAATACATTTGTGCTCTCTCTATACACCTGCATGAATCTTGAAATTGACCTGAATCCAAGTTCCAACTCTAGTTCTAACATCAGCTGGATCAGATAATGTACTCTAGTTACAGTCTTCAATGTTTCAATAAGAAGGTAAAAAAATTGGACAAAGCTTTTCAGTCCTGTCAGCAGTGCTCACAGATTAAAAGTATTCACTTAAAGCAAAGATGTGGGCTGATATGTGATTATTTGAAAAGAGTGAGAGATGGATGTGCAGACATAAGTACAATGTTAGGATTATGCCCATATGAATATGATTATGAAGCTTTACATTGTACTTATAAGTCTCTTAAGAGCGTTCTGTTTCTGATTTGGCAAGAAAAAAAAAAGAGATGCCACAGGAGGGGGGTTGTAATTAACTTTTTGTAGAGTGATAAGTTTTAGCATAACCTCTGCCTGTCCAACAAGTATGACGCTATAACCTTTAGAGTGGATGTCTTTTTGGGCAGGTGTTGCTAGATCTAAATGCTGTCTAAATCTAGTCAGTCTTGGATTAAGTGTAGAACAGAGTTAGAACCTTCTGCACCCTTATTTCATTTCCAGGGCCATTTTCTTGTCTCAGAGAGATCTCAATTTGAATCTTACATTTTCATCACCAGTAAGACTTCTGATACAGTGATAAGGAACGTTGCTTCAGCGAATATTAAGATATGTGTGGTGGCCTGAGAAAACCAGTCGCATGTCGGAAATTTTGGATAAGGAGATATTAAACATGTGGATGCACTAGATAATGCTGAACATGCCACAGTTTGAATTTTGAAATTATCTCAATTAGGGACTGAGTTATGGGCATTTTAGTGTCACGATGTCCAGAATCTTGAAACTGAGAAAAACGCGTTTAAAGTTAGTGGTTTAAATTTTGCTTATTTTGTGTAATTTTATCGCCCAAAGTTGCATTGTATCCTATATAAGCAGTTGAATCACTTATGAAGATGAATATCTATTATTTATGGAGTGTAAAAAAACATGTAAAAAGAATTTCAGAGCAATTTTTGTCATGCAAACAAAAAATATGTTGCGCAAACAATACATGCGAAGAAACAAGATAATACAGGAACCAAGAGTACCAGGCAAGTTTGATGTTTTATTAAAATCCCAAAGGCAGGATATAATGCATTTCATTGAAAATTGTACATTCATCAAGAAGGAAAAGTGGATGTGATGATATTTTCTGTAATTGCTCTTACACTTATCTTATCATTTCATGAGAAGTTTATCTTTCAATTATGGTCTTTTAAAGAGAATTTAATAGGAAAATATCCTCAGTTTCTTCATCTCAATTCGTTGAGTCAGCCATGTTGTTGTCTTTAGTTACCATTAAAAAATTTGCTAGGAGCGATGGAATTTTTACTTTTAAAGTATTATAGTATGATAAAACAAAGAAAGAAGAAGGTTTCAGCATAATTGAATAGTTGTATGATTCTTTGAATGAGCTTTTGGGGTGTAAAAGTTTTGAAATTCAAAAAGAAATAACTTTAACTGTGGATGAGGTGAAGTGAATCACAGTGACTTCGACTTGTGAGATGCGCAGAAAGTGTAGTGCCGATGTAAACAAATGTATTCATGCGCACTTGGTACCACAGAAAAGAGCGAAAATAAACGAATACAACGGTATGCAACACTATAGGGTTTAAAGGGGTGAAAATTTTACTACGCGGATGTAAAGAGTATGTAAAATATCATTAAATTTTAACAATTATTCGGACTTTGACGCTCGATAGGGTTCAGAAAAAAATTGTTTTAAAATATTTTGAGACAAAATAAAACTCCTACTTCTGTCAGATGATGTAAAAATGGTTGAACTTTATAAGTATACTACTCGTTCAATTTCGACCACGGGTCACCCTGACCACCTTTAGAGCCCTATATCTCAGAAGTTACTTTTCCGACAAGCGACTGGTTTTCTCAGACCACCACACATATGATATAGGATGTGATGTTTTATCTTTTTAATTGGCAATTCATTGTTAGAGGAAAGATAAATGATCATAACTAACTTTCTTATGGCGTATGTTAAATTTTTTTCTCCTTTATTACCCATAAAAAAACTGAGCCCAATCTTTTTCTATGGCACCTTCAAATGAAGCCCTCTTTTGTAATTATCATTAAGGTAATTTTACCCATTCGGAAGTCCTTCTTCATCACCATTCTACTTTAACTACTATATCTACTAACACAGCAGCTTCACATCTATGTTAGCCCTTAAGCAACCCAGGACATTTTCTAACTTAGTACAGTCAACCTTGCATATAACGAGATACTTGGGTCTCACAGCATTTCGTCGTTGAACCTGAGGTCTCGTTGGATAAAAGGTAACTTTTAAAATGAAAAAAAAAAGTCTTCAAGGGAGAGAACCTACCCAACGCTAAACTTTTAATCAGTTATCTCCCTATATTGCTCACGGACCTGGCTAAGTATTGAGGAAGTCAAGTTTTGTTTTGCATTTTTTTAAATTAGTGTAAACTGTATTTCTTTTTTAAAATGCATTAATTCTCTGACTCTTCCTACCCTCTTCTTTCTCCCCCCCTTCCCCCCATTTCTCTGTGTGTGTATTTCTCTCTCACTCACACACACACATACTAGTGAGTCTCACCCTCAATTAAAAAAAAACAACAAAAAAACTATCTTGTTTCCTTCTTCACTTTCTCTCTATGCCTCGCTACTTTTCTCACTGTCTATGCACATTTGTTAATGTTATTCTCTCTCTCATATGTAATCAGATCTAAATGACTGTTTTGATCTTGTGTAAGCATGCCCCCTTTCTCTCTCCGGACCTTCCCAAATCCTAGATCTAGCCTCATAACAGCACACACTATAACCCCCTTTTCCCTTCCACTCACTGCTGCTCTACCCTGCTGAGGGCATCCCCATCCTCCCTCTCTCAATCTCTTCTTTTTTCCTGCCACTATGCATTGCACCTAGCACTAGGTCTGGAGTGCCCAGGTGGCTTTGTTTCCTCCATCTCCCTGTCGTACTGGCCACGTTCATCTGGAATAATCCAGTGGACCATGTACTGGCCCTTCCCTTCTTCTTGATACACCCGTCCGTGCGCGCACACACACACACACATGCACATCTTCAATGGCACATACCCGTGGACATTTTACAGTCTTTACCCGTGGATCTAATTTTTATTGCCGCCTAGACAAAGAATGAGCCCGTCACTTTAGTGTACACGGCGACTTTTAAAGTGGTTTTGTTCTACCATTGAGGCCCAATACAGCCTGTTTCATCTCGCTGAACCCGAGGTTGGTAAATGTGAAACTCGTGTGATCCAAGGTTAATTTAATGAGGCAAAGAGAAAAAAAACGGGACTTCGTCAATCCCTTGTTGAGCCTGAGTCTCATTGGGTCCAAGCTCGTTGAATTCGAGGTTCACTGTATCATTAGTCAAAGACCAATCTAGAATCTAGATCTACTTCTGGATCCAAATTTACTACAAAAAATTGTAGGATCTATAGATTGCTATCAGTGCAGTGAATACAAGTTAAATCTAACAAGTTTTTGAGTATCCTCAAATGCTAAAGATATTTTGATAGGACTTCCGATTAGGTATGTTGGTTGGATTAAGAGATTTGACGTAAGATATTTAATGACACATTTGTTATAGGTAATTCATTGTTGGAAAATGGTTTACACTTACTTGAGGAATTAATGGCAAATATTGGCCCATACAAAAACCAAGCCCAATCTTTGGTAAATTTGCAGATATTGGCCCAACTCACGGTTAGGCTTCACAATTGAATGTTTCTCGACGCATTCGAAACTTGTAGTTTAATGGGATTTTAGAGCAACACAAACATGCTTATATCTTGAAAAATATTTATTTGCGCCAAATAAAACCTTCATATTCGTGTTCAGCATATCAAATTCATAAAGACAAATACAATTTTAAAGCTTAAAAATATATCGATATCTGCAATAATACCCAATCATTTTCTATGACCAATTAAACAAAGCCTTCTTTGGTATGGCAGAAGTACAACGTTTTTACTGATCACATTATGGGAACCTCCATCATGTTTACTCCAGAGTGCTTGGTTTGCTCCGGCCATAGAAAAAGATTTGGCTAGATTCTTGTATGGGTAATAAAGAAGAAAGAAATTTAAACTATTTCCTAACAATGAATTACCAATTGAAAAAAAAATAAGGACTATCCTAGATCTAGATCTATATCATACTAAACCAAAAAACCCAATAGGAAGTCCTACAATTCCCTATAATCTCCCAGTAAAATAAGATGTTTGGCAAGAGTTGTAATTTAGTCTTGATCTAGATCTAGATCTAGATCTAAAGTCTAGAGTCTAGATAAAAATTAAAATGAAAAGCAAAAAATTCTGTTGATGAGCTTTCAGTTGCACCCAGATTCTTTAGATCTAAGGGCTTCAAATTGTACTTTAAATATGAATGTAGCTGTAGATCTATGAATTGCTTTTTATGTTTTATACTTAGATCTATTTTACGTCAACATGCTTACGATTAAAAAAAAAAATAAACTGCTACGTCTTTCCACTTCACTATTCACCATCGCTATTGGTATTACCGTGAGAATGCTGTAACTTGTTGTGTCAAGAGTTACAGTCACGTGACTGAGACCTAACCTTATTTTCATTGCCAGTGTCTGTTATGTAGACTGGAAATCGGTTCAACGCAAATTTCAGAAGCCTGTCTTGTACACGTAGATCTCTTTAGTTCCATAAATTCCACTAAGAGGCTTATACGGAGGGTGTGTGAAAGGCAGTGGGAGCATAAACATGTTTACATTACAGGGCGGAAAAAGACTAAGAAAGAGAAAGTTATTTCATTGGTTTAAGAACAAGAAACCATACCATAACAATATACTCTCTCTCTCTCTCTCTCTCTCTCTCTCTCTCTCTCTCTCTCTCTCTCTCTCTCTCTCTCTCTCTCTCTCTCTCCATGTATTTGGTGTTTTTTCCCTCATAAACTGAGATCCAGCATTGCCAGTAAAAAGAAGTGAGCACCCTGGAGTGGCTGGAGTTATCTTTAACGCTATTTCCGAAACCCAAGCTGTAAATGGAAAATGAGATAAAATAATCGTCCTGAATAATCAGTGGATTTTAGAATATCTCATTAATTAACGCATGCTTTAGCCAGTCAACGAAAACCTAAAATGATATCGTTAAATTGTTTTGTTTACGGGCACTCAACTATCTATAACGTTATTTTGTTCAGCATGTGCCTTGAGTTAAATCTAGGTATCACAAGCGCATAAAAATCTAGATCTAAATTTATATTTAAATCAAAGATGTTGCGTAGTACCAAATGCAAGATTTGATCATAGACCAATATTCGATCATACAGATACTTTCTGAGGGAAAAAAAAAAAAAAACTAGAGAGAACCGTTGGCTCTTTGCTGCATGCTGTGTAGTGCGGCGGTCCGCATTGAAGGAGAAAACGGCGCCACCTTAAGGGCAAGGTGTAGAAACTATTTAAAACTTACATTGAATTTTTTTTTTCTAAAATGTATACTACGAAGAGCGAAAACAAAAACATCACATCTAAGAGAAAACTATATACCTACGCATGCATATAAAACAATAGCAACGGAAAAGGGTACGTGAGTTCATTTGAAAAAAAAATTGGGAGGGGGGGGGGAATATACATTTCATGAAAAGTATATTAACGAAAGAGGAAAAAGACATGAAAGGAGGAAAGAGTGAAGAGACAAAATGTTGATGTTATGAAGTTACAAAAGGAAAAGAGGAAGATATATAAAGAAAGAGAAGGATCAGAGAGCAGAGAGAAAGAGAGTGACAGCTACAAAGGCACAGAGAGAGAGAGAGAGAGAGAGAGAGAGAGAGAGAGAGAGAGAGAGAGAGAGAGAGAGAGAGAGAGAGAGAGAGAGAGAGAGAGAGAGAGAGAGAGAGAGAGGGATGACATAGAAGACAAATTTTCACAAGTATTTTAGGGGTAATCGCTAAATAAATCTCAATTTTTGATACAATTATTGTTAGTTAACTATTAAATGGCAATGAAACAAAAACAACAGCAATAACAGTATGAAGTGATCATAAAAAATAATTATGATGCTGATAATAATAATAATAATAATAATAATAATAATAATAATAATAATAATAATAATAATAATAATAATAATAATAATAATAATAATAATAATAATAAATGTATGATTCTTCTTCTTCTTCTTCTTCTTCTTCTTCTTATTATTATTATTATTATCATTATCATTATTATTATTATTATTATTATTATTATTATTATTATTATTATTATTATTATTATTATTACTATTATTATTATTATTGTTGTTGTTGTTGTTGTTGTTGTTGTTGTTGTTGTGTTTGTTGTTTGTATTGCTGTTTATTTTTTGTGTGCTATTCTTCTTATTATAAATATATATTAATAAATTTGAATAATTCACAATTCTAAATACATGTAACAACTAGTGAGTCTAATAAAGGAATCCTGTCAGCTCCGTATAAATGTAACGTGATCACGAAAAATTATCTTTCGCAGTTATACATACAACGCACACATTTTTTTTCACTGTCATGCCATCTCAGACCTAGAGTCCTTCTGATAAAAAAAAAAAAAACCACACACACACACAAAACAAAACAAAAAAAAAAAAAAAACACAAATAAAACTTATAACTTGATCGAGATCATGATACAGTCTCCATCTAGAAAAGCTTAAAACTAAAGAAACAGAAAGTAAGCTATAGTAAAGATTTTTTTTTTTTTTTGTAGCTTTGTTGAAACAACTGACCTCGCAGCAGTTATGGATCGTAATTAAAAAACAACAAAGGGTATGAATGACAAGTAGCATTTATAAGTCCTGTTGCCTAGTCCTATCGACTCCAAAGCTGCAAAAAACATCTTTACGTCAACTTTCAGAATACAGTTAATTTATTCATTCATTAAAAATTCCCAGTTAGTCTTTGACTTTGAGTGAAAGGCATCGATTGTGGTGAGTAACTCTCAAGACAACATCTAACTTTTAAAACTAGTTAAAGGGCCTCTTTTTCCGAGGAATTATCTCGGCCAGAGTATACAACTTAAATTTAACTCAGTTTTTAAGAATTTAGCAGAAAAACTACAGTTAAGACGAACATTCCAATATTCATTATACATATGAAAGTCAACAGGGCCAAGTATAAACTAATGCACGCCCTCTCCTCTTTATTTTTACACTTAAAATTTTGAATGGAGCGGCTTCACATTCCCATTGCATTCCATTACTTTTATTGCCACACAATGTGCAGAGGTGATTGGACCATTCTGTTTCACATTCCTATAATATAAGCATATGTATGTTTAACTATTTTCGTCAAAAAGAATCTTCAACTACTAGTCTTAGTCCTAAGCCTTGCAACAAGTGAAACCCGGGATACTAGATTTTTATGAAATAGATTCTACATCAGTGAATGATCCTCTTCTCACAGGCTAGGTTTTATTTCTATATTAATTTAATTTGATTTTCTTGAACTTGAAATCTGAGCTAACACAAAATTTTTATCTATATCGGACCCACCAATGAACAATTCGATTAATCATCTAATGAAAGTGATCTGTCATTCTTTTAAAAGACTCTTTGCAACAATCTGCTCCAATCACAAATATTCACCCACTCCTACAGGTTACAAATGTGTGGGGCATAATGTGTTGAAAACACGCAATATAAAGCAGAGGTAAAAACTAAATGCTTGTTCAAATTAAAGATTTCATACACGATCAATTGGCCAGTAATTTAAACTAGTATTATAACTGGCGTATTTCATTGTTCCTTCCACAAATTGAGCTCTAGCTTCTAAGATACTTGTCTGAATTTGAGACCCGTCAATATGAGATCAACTTATCTGCCACCATCCTCTTTAGCAAATTCAACATTGTGTCTCTTCACATAAGATTTAAACAAACAGCGAAAGCCTAACAAAATTATAATCGCAACCCATAAAACAAATACAGGTAGTTTATATCATACACTTTTGTGATGATGAACTTGATTTTTTAAATGAAATTTATCTAATGGAAACACGAATTAACTTCTTATTCAAAATAAAATAACAAAATTGTACGTGTACGGAAAAATGTTGTGTGATCTAAAATTTCATCTTAATCTTGCAACCTAATTTGCCATTTTTCTTTAATTCCTACCAATCAGTTGTTAAAAAGCTATGTTATTAACAGAATCCTGTGGATGGTTTTCCTTTGACACAGCACATACATGAACAATCACAATGAAAGTGTAATAAATGCTCACAGCTCTCTCTCTTTTTTTTTTTTTTTTGGTCGTATTGTATTTTTGAAGCATACTGACATGCATATTCCACTTTTTTGTCATCTTTAACATTGTTTTAAACAGTAATATTATCTCTATTCCACAATCATTCAACCAATATACATGTATATTCTAATATAGTTTAGTTATAACTGAATAAGACAATTGCTATTTTTCTTCTTAACACTAGTTCTCCAGCCTTGGAGAAGTCTTCAAGGTGCCTTCAAAAGCTGTAGGTGTTTAAAATTTACTTCATACCTCATGCAGCTAAAGCGAAAAAAGAAAAAAAATTGTATAAAGTTCAAGAATGTGCGCAGTAGGTGTACCTTCATGCCTAAACTTTTGGTTCATAGCGATACTAACATAAAATTTAAATTTCAAGGAACCTGCTTGAAATGAAATGTATCCATATGTAAAAAAAATTCAATAAAACTCATATGAAAAGCACATCAAGAAAGAAAGAGGACAATTTGTTTACAAAATTCAATGATGCTGCAAAAAGCCTAGTCTCATTTTCGATACAACTACAAGTTACTGCTAGAGTCAAATTTAGTCCTTCTTCTCTATTGCTTGCAAATTTGCTGCTATGATGGCCTACAAGGAAAAAAAAAATGGAGAGGAAGCTATATTCTTGCTGTGCCCATTCTTGCCTTTTATAAATCAGGGGCCACAGAAAACAATGTTTGCAACCACTGAAAATCAACTGCTCCAGTGTAATCATGATAGAGCTTTACAGAAAACATGTATCGCCGGTAATGTACTACTCTGCAGAGTTTCTGTTTACGCATAGCATATGTATTAAAGTTGTTTATCTCCACTAAAACCATTTCAATTATTTATAAAGTATTAAAAAACACTTCATATGATTCAATAAAAAAAAAACAAAACAGAAATTATTTATTCATAATGGTTATTATCCATTGAGCTGCAGTGGTGGCATCAGAATCTGGAATTATGAAAACTTAAGTATTAGAGAAAGATAAGAGTAGGTAGGTGTGTGCATGTGAGAGAGAGAGAGAGAGAGAGAGAGAGAGAGAGAGAGAGAGAGAGAGAGAGAGAGAGAGAGAGAGAGAGAGAGAGAGAGAGAGAGAGAGAGAGAGAGAGAGAGAGAGAGAGAGCGGTGGTGGGGGCTGACGAGGAGAATAGGAGACAGAATGACTGACATACACTGATACATAGATAGAGAAGGAGACAGAGGCAGACAAGACTGGGGAGAGAAAGATTAGAAAGAGTAAGAAATGATGCAGAGATTGTAAATGCTAGATAGAGAGAGAAAGGTATGGGGAAAGCACCACGCTTTATTGTTTTTAAATTAGCTGATTTCCCCATCAACTCGCATTGCTAGTCTGTTCCCAGTATGTATTTGATCACTCCTAGATCTTTTCCATCAATCTTCAACTGTGTTAGTTGTGTACTAAAAAAGTCTGCAGACTATGCGGTCCTCTCAAACTGAAGACTAATTTCTTTTTCTCCGAAGGATGATAGGCCAGCTGGCCATGTCCTGAAATCTCGATTGGCAGACTTGTGGCCGGCACTCTCCCACCCATGCTAATCTAGCAAGACTTTGTCCTAGATTAATTAATTTCAATTTTAGACATGCAAAGGTGATCTGAATAAGAGCAGCATTGAGCATTGAATTGGAAAATAATGACTTAGAAGCTAAATGGTCACTGGATAGAAAAGATGGTGCTGGACTTCATTCAGCAGATCTAGGTCGAAGCTCAAATGAAGAGAAAGATTGAAGATGTAGGTCGAGACATTTATGTTTTTATTTTATTTTTTCAATTCCCAAAAGTTAGTATTCAAGTGTTATACATCAATGGAAAGAAAATCATTTGGATTTTAAAAAGTTAAATTTACATTTATAGGATAAAAATCATACTATTATGTAACAAACTATTTCATATAAATTTAAATAGAGTTTTACTCCATGATCTGGGATGAATGTCTTTTGGCTAAAGCTTTTGTAAGTTAGTGGGTAATGACATGACCATATGAATTTCATTATGCCAACTTGGTATCAAGGGCCACCTTTCTTCCATATTAGACAGACTTTGCTTCATGTTAAAGGCTATCTTATAAGATTCTGTTCATCAAATTTTACGCTGTAGACAATAGATAATAATCAGGCCAACCTATGCATTGTTTGAATTTCTGTGCGTAGGCCTATATGTTAAAATCATAGAGCCCACCTAAATCTTGTAAACTCTACAAAAATTCAAAATTGCAAAACATTCTCAGTTTCTATGACATTATTCTTTGATAATCTATATAATTTATTTGCAATTTAAAACCATAGAAATTTGCGTTGAGTTTTTTTTTTTTTATGCCCAGACAGGAAGTATAGCTATTTTCATTAAAGCTAAAGCCATTATAGCTAGCCTATTGTATCTTGACAACATGCTGCTCTCATTAAAGCTATTGCCACACTAGAGAGCCCGTTGAATTTTGATCCACCAGAGGTTATATTGGGTATACCAATAACTTTGTATGTGTTTTACTGAAAGTGTCACAGAATATGATTGTTCAGTTCTTTTGAAGACGCAATATAGATGTAGAATATTGTCAAAATGCACAATACATGATTTGATAGCCACAATTGGTTATTATCCATTGAGCTGCAGGTGTATTTCATCTTTAAAAATGTTTAAACAATACCCTCTATTTTCTGCTAGATTTTGACTAACTTATGATCAAATAAAACGTTTAGGGCAATACATTGAGATGCATTTTTTCTCAGATTGATCTTAATTTAGATTACCAGCTTGTAACACCATTTCATGACTTAGAGACCTTTCAAAGTTAATTTCATCTGAAATTAAAACATGCATTTTGACATTTTTGATCTTGCATTATCAAATTAATAAGACACTCAGTCTTTTCTTTTTAAAATTATTTTCATCAGAACTCAAAAAAGTTAAAAAAAAAAAATAAACTCATAAAATGAGGCCAAGTGACATTATATTCATTAAATTTCATGGCAATAAACATAATCTTTTGATATTCTGTCTGTCTATAGGCATGATAAGCAAATATCTCACATAAAACCAAAAAAAAAAAGAAAAAAAAAACTTGTAAAAGATGCATGATAACTCATCCTCTCATTTTAAACACAATTCTCACCACTCTTCAGTCCCACCCAATCATTTTAAAAACACCCTTATCACTTAAAAATGGTTTGAGACTTTAAAAGATGTGAAATATTCAGCATGTGTGTCTCTTTTAGTAACAATGTTTAAATGAGAATTGAAAAAGTGGAACATTCCAACCCTGTTAAAGGTTTTCCCCAATCACCACACAAACACACACATGTATAGCCTCCAATGGAAAAAGAAGTTAAAGTGGCCGAAGTGACATGAAATGTATAAATGAAACAAGTTTCATCACAAAGCTTTCTAAATTTCTCAGTTTCACAAACATTCATCAGATTCGAGCAATGCCAGGACATAAGCTAGCAAAGAGCAACGTCAATCAAAATTTCTTTATAAAGTAACAAAATATTAATTTACAAACAGTGCTGAAGATTCCTAAAATTTTGACATGATATTTTCATTTAGCTACTTAACAATCTGGTCTTATGAAATTGTTCCACAGAATTTTGAATACTAAGACATTTATGCCCTTTTAGACATTGCATGATTAATTTACATCAGCAGTAAATCATAATGCTCTCTTGAAATACAAATTGGTTCTAAGAAAGTGGAAACATACAAATCATACACTCCTCAGATTTGGATTATGCATCTCATTGTAGAGTTAAAAGGTGAGCATTCATTCTAATTGTTCCTCAGTTTTGCAAAATTTATACGATCTTTAGCAACATGTCAATATTTAGACTGATATTTTTCCCCATCACTTACACTGTCTAAAAAGTATATTTTTGATATTCATCCATCAGTCCAAAAAAAACAAAAAAAAACCAAACAAACCCAAACATAATCAAATTTAGTGTCTTTACACTATGGCAAAAAGATTTTAAAAAGCCAATTTTAAAATGTTTCAACAACTGAGAGCATGAAGACACATTTGTCTACAACTAATATGAAAAAAGAAATAGATTAAAGTGAAAGAAATTTTTTAAATGAATGGTCTATAAGTGAAAAAAAAAAGACATACACAAAAAACAAAACCTTGCAAATCAGAGAACCCTTTTCAGCACCCAACAATCACTCTAAAGATTTTATTTACATGCATTGTATTGACCTCGGTGATATCTTAATTGGTAAACAATACAAGTCAGTGAATTATAAAATAAACCAAAATTTTTTTTGACACTTGTTACTTAGATGAGGCCCTTTCAAAAACCTCATACAACTGTTTCAGAATCAATATTATCCTGTTTATCTAAATTAAGATAAAATACATTGCAATAAAGTTTTCCTTGACTCACTTTATTGCTCTTGAAAAATATTCTCTGTAGATGATGTAGAAATGACATCTCATCTTACCTGATCCCAATTACATTTTCTTAATGCTATACATGATTACATGTATTTCTAAACCTATATGATTGTGACAGCAACTCATAAACATCCAATCCAATGATCGTTGCCTGTATATAAATAGCTAAAAAGATCTCAATTATGAGATAGAGATATTAGACCAAGCAAGAATAGAGTAAATGGAGACCAGTGGAAGGTTTTTAATGTGCACAACTTAAAATGCATCATATTATCTTGCATCTTGCTTTCAAACGGAAGAAATAGGGATGCGGGGAAAGGCTTGATAGTTGGCTGTATGATTTGAAAATGAAATGAGCTACAAAATGTAAATGAAACATACACAGCTACCTATACACTAAGGCCTACAGCTTCATGACTTGTGATTTGATGTGAGCCATGTTAATCCTTCAAAAAGGCCATCGCCAGATGTAGCACAAGAGGGTTGAACATACCAATTTCGATCTCGGATTCTTGTTAGACCTAGTTTTTCTTGGACTTCGTGTGGCTTCATCGCTACAAAGACAAAACGAAAAGAATAATTTGTCAGTAGTTCACACATTCCTCCAATTCAAAATGAAAAATGGCACATTTGAGAGCACCATATTTGAAAATTTATGTTGAGTAAATGTATTTCCAAAGTTTCCTGATAAATCTGAGACTAAGCCTTTAAACATTTATGTATTGCATTACTGCTAAACTTATGTTTGGACAAAAGAAGCCAAGCAAAAGATGACAAATAATATGAAACACTACAAAAGCACGCCATGATAAAATGTAACAAAAGTCATAGCATAGAAAACGGCCCATTCAACTGCAACCGTACAAACACGTTTACAGAGAGCAGATAATGCATTGGATGCTTATTGTCGTGGAAACTTATTATTATGACAGGAATAAGAGGAAAAGAGAAAATTGCGGATATATGATAAGAATTTGTGTCAAACATTTTGGAGATCAATTTTACTAGGCCCCTATAACGAGAGATGAAGTATGAGTAGCAATAAGAAAGATGAAAGCAGGACAAGCTAATTGCCCAGACAACATATCAGTGGAGCTTCCAAAAGGACAAGCAGACTAAGGAATTGATTAGTTATAGATTTAATTTACGACATCAATGATCTAGTACATTGCTGAAAAAATCAGTACCAATGGTATGAATTGCACTAGAAAGATACATATTGACTACTCAAAGAATGTGATAAGATACAATGATCAGATAATCACATGGATGACAAAGTTGAAAACTGACTGAAAAAAGTTGAGAGTAATTAAAGATGTGTGCCGGGAGCAATCAGCAGAATGTCAGTTGATGAGGGAGTCAGCTCATTTCAAAATATTATATCAGAAATGCCAAACAGACATATGTACTGTCACCACACTTTTTCTCTCCAGCAAAGTTATATTGAATGTGTGAAAACTGGCTGGAGTTGATTGGCCTGTAAAATAAGGCCAAAATTTTTTTGGGCCTTCAATAATCTGATACTGTTTTATCTTTTTGCAAGATTGCTACATTGTTTTTGACCCCCTCAATTCTTTTATCCATCTAAGGCTATATCCGACCATTAAGAATGGGCTTTCCCTCTTTGCCAATGCCTATTCTGAAAGTCTACAAATTAAACTATGTGTGCTACTAAACATACAGTATGTCTGTTAGTTGCTCATTATACATGTCTTAATTTTAATCAATTCTAAATTATGAAAATAGAGTTTAATTTCATTGGTGACAGCTCAAACAAGACAAGATAACAAAGACTGATACTTGTTTTCTTGCCCTTTTTCATAACTACAGAAAAAAATACACATCTGCAGTAACTTTTTTTCTTTTGATGACTAAAGATCTATGCCTTGTTACGGTACAATTTTGATCGCAACATTTTTATAGATGTAGGGTTTCACAATTTGTTGACTCAAAAAGATTATTATTGCAATTTTAAAGTAAACAAATTCATGTTTCAGAACCAAATGGTAGATCATAAGCCACCTACCATTTTAATCTAATCAACTACAAAAGGATAATAGACCATAAAGGGTAATTCAAATTAAAACAAAAAGTGTTAACGAGAAAAAATAAAAAATCTTAAAATCCATTTGAGGATAATTTTATTTAAAAAAATATATGTAATCTTTACTGTAAAATGTCAATATTGTTTTCAGCCCAGAAAGGATAAAAAATATATACTGTGAGACAGAGTGAATACATAAATTGTCTGCCCTTAGAGAACAGTGAAGGAAAAAAAAAAAGAGAGAAAGCAAAACTATAAAAAAAAAATTATGAATAATATGTTGATCATGGTGGGAAGATATTATTTGTTGACAGTTTTACACAGACCTTTTCAGTTGAGACAAGCGTAGATCTAGGTCTTTACCGAAGATCTATTTTGCAAGCATACTGGTCTTATTCATAATTTAGTTGTGATAATGAAGTAGATTTAATTTTGATAATCTTGTCACAAGCAAAGAAAACAAGCATGATTTTGCTCAAGCAAGAACTATTCACAACACTGACAGATGAAACAAGGAGAAGGTAAAGTGTTTAGAAGGCTTTGTTTGAGCTGGCTAAGCTAACCACTACAAGACATTAATTTGAAATAAAATGTGCTCTGCAGTTTGACAGTACTTCTAATCCAATAATTTGATGTCTTGATGTCGCCATGTGCAGCAAAAAAAAAGAGCCTCTAATTTTGTTATGTAAAATCCATATAAAGTGAAACTCGATTATAATGAGAACTCTTGATTAGAATGAATTTTCTCATTACTACACGGTTGCGTTATTCCCAAATGTATACATTATATTTATAGCAAAAATAGGAAAGCAACCCAAAAAAAACGTGTTAAATACAGTGATTGATAGTAACGACACTGATAATACCATACTCGGTAATAACGAGAACTCTTGCTCAGTGTTTCAGTGACTGACTCATGTGGTAGTGAAACAAAGAAACAGAACAGTTTTGAATGTCTGACCACAGAGAAACATGTAAAAACCATACTAAGCCTGTTTGGTGGCATCGTTTTATTATCCATCAGTTTAAACTTAACAGAAGTGTCTAGCAATGTTATCAAAGGCCAACATCCAAAACTTTGTATTACCCTCACCACAGCCCATCAATCCCTATGCTTTTTTGAGCTGTCACTCGCAGAGTGGTCTTGCTTGCCCCTCTCTCTTGCACCAGGTCTGGCACAAGTGACAGTACTGCTATGTTTAAATGCAAGCCATTGCCAATGATTTAACTCCCTCGTGATTATCTAATCTTATGTATCTGTCTCAAGCAAAAAAGGAGGAAAGGGGAGGGCAGTGTGAGAGAGAGAGAGAGAGAGAGAGAGAGAGAGAGAGAGAGAGAGAGAGAGAGAGAGAGAGAGAGAGAGAGAGAGAGAGAGAGAGAGAGAGAGAGAGCGAGCCACCCCCCCTAACACCCATTATCTTATAGTTGGTTACACCACCTTGTGAAGAATATGAAATAAGGAGAAGGGTGGTGAAACAAGACAAAGCAAGGCTAGCCGCAAACATGCATGCACCATCCTTGAGGCATAAAGACATACATACTTTAGTTCACCCTGGGGTAATCTGCTGTCTGGCTAGGTCTAGATTTAACTGGCCATGAAAATGTCATTTCACCGATGTTGTTTTTCCCCTGTAAAAGTCTGTCCCCGCAGTTTTTCGCGGTCGCAAATTTAACATTGCTTGCAAAATGACGCAAATTTTTATTTGGCAGCAAAAAACAGCAATTTTCTCCACTTCAGATTAAATTGATAATTTTTTTGTTTGAAAATAAAATGAAACCTGAGAGATTGGAAAAAAGACGTCGACAAACAAGTGTGTAATCTCTAATCTAAGACTAGCCTCGGTCTTGTGGGGATCTTGACATAACAGTTGTGTTTTCTTTTGTTTTTGGAAGAGCTCCTCTGATCTTCAACCCTTTTCCATGTCTTCCTAACATGAGAATTATTATTAGAGTCATTTTCAATAGAATCATGGATAAGAAATATAACTGCCCCGCAGTGACATGTAGAGTTTGCAGGGTGGGCTCATGTGAGTGGTGAAAAACTATTTTGCACAACCTGCAATCTAGTTTTAGACCACACTAGAAAATCGTCCATGGAGATCCACAAAAAATCAAATAAGCATGGACGAACTGTAGAGAGACAGGCGGAGGAAGGTTCAAATAGGCCTTCAACAAAGAGGGAAAAAAGTCAGGTGTTCCTAAGCTTGATGAGTGTGCTTTGAAGTACATGATTCATGCTTGCTTAAACTCTGTTGATGCAGAAAGAAATTTTTCTATTTATTATCTTGTGTTCTCTGAGAGGAGAAGGAGCCTCAATGAAGACAACTTGAGGGCATTAGTATTCCTCTGTTATAATAATTTTATTTTCTTTCAATCTCTGATGTAATTTTTCCATTCATATCTGATTACTATCTCTTTATTCCTGTGTTAAGGTAAACCTCTGATATAACAGCACAAGCAGGACTTTTTTTGTGGTGCTGTTATAACAGAGATCATAAAAATCATCTTATACAAGGCTACTGACTTTCAAGTAGAGAGGGTGAAGTGGGAGCTGGCAAGGAAAGGCAGGGGGGGGGGAGCAGTTCTAATGGTAGGCCCAGCCGTACCAATGTCAAAATATCAAATTGAAATCATGTACTGGTACAGAGACAGGCACTCAGGTAGTACAGAATGTATAATGTCAGAGAAAGGGAGAGGGATGGAGGAAGAAGAGGAGAATGCTGTCAGTGATGACAGCACACAGCACTTTTCTGACTGACTTGAGGCATTTTGGTTGGCTGCTGAGTATATCAGTATAGGACTACCAATTTTTAACTGGTCTTCGTCTGTATAGTTAACAGCCCTAACTACCTACAGTGCTGTTATAACAGAAAGAAAGATTGTGGGTGCTGTTATATCAGTTAACTTTTACTATCGTGTAATAGGAGAAAATAAGGGGCGAGGGGAAAGTGCTGTTATACCGTGGGGTGCCATTATAGCCCTAGCTGTTATATATGGACTGGACTGTAATTTCATTTTACCCCTAATGGGCATATTTAAATATTTCATGTGTAAATAAATGTTATGACATCAATATTGTACATTTTTTTTGTGCAATTTTTTTTACAGTGGGGGCCTACCTCTTGTTTTAAATGTTTGATTTTTGTTAAACAGAGGGCACATTTTTGCTAAATTTTGACATTATGATGGCAAATTTGGTAATTTTTTATGGCAAATTTTGAGGTTTGAAATTGTAAAAATCCGCGGGGACAGAAAAGTGAGGCACTAAGTTCTCGTTATTACTGAGGCTAGCATTTTTCTTCTCATTATTTCCAGAATAATTTATAGCATTCAAAGAAGAGAAAATACAAAGATTTGAAATTGTTTTGTTATTCTACTGGTCCTCGCTATTCCTGATCTCATTATTTATGGGTTCCACTGTAAATTATTAGGCCATCTACTTGATCTACAAAAAAAAAAAAAAAAAAAAAAAACCTCCTGAAAAGCAGTGCACCTCAATGAACTTGTTTTTTGTGAATACATAGCTTTAAAATGAGCATTTAGAAGCATTCTTTAAAAGATTAAATACTGAAAGTACAGAAATAACTGTTTTCCACTTTGCTAGTCAAGATGTGATTTTAGAATAACAATGTCATTACAGGCTAGCAACAGGTGAGATTCTTGATTCATAAAGTATTTTTTTTTTTGCACACAGTATATTCCTGGCATATAAGTTTTAATTAATGATTTTAGCTTGGCTTAAAAAAATTCATCGTTGAAATAAACGTTACATAGTACTTGGAACAAAAGTAACGATGAATTTGTAGAAATCAGGAACAATATATCACAGTCTAGATCTAAATTGAAAGCTATTCTACGCCTTGATTAGCTATAAACTTGGAAAACTGGAAAAAAATATTTGAAGGAGATGTTCAATAAAAATCTTAGATTTTACTAAAAAAATGGATACAGGAGAGCATATAAATTTTGTTTAAAATTTCCAAAAAACTTACCATCTGGAAGATCTTGCTTGTTAGCAAATACAAGAATAATAGCATCTCTCATTTCTCTGTCATTTATGATTCGATGAAGCTCTTGACGTGCCTCATCAAGACGATCTCTGTCTGCACAGTCAACAACAAATATCAACCCTTGTGTGCCTGTGTAGTAGTGTCGCCACAGTGGTCGAATCTTATCCTGACCTCCAACATCCTAATTTATTTTAAAGAAAAAATAAGCTTTTTTCTTTTACAAACCAAGACATGAAATACAATGAATATTATAAAGAAACAAAACAAAACAAAAAATGAGATAAATGAAATGTTTCAATACTTTATTCAGATTAATTCCACTCCCATTCACAATCTGCAACCTGAATTGAAGTGTTCTTTGGCACTGACCAAACATTTGTCGAACATGACTGCAGGAGGCAATGTTGCAAATTTAATTTTCTACATAAAAGATAACTTTCTCCATTTATAGTATACATTTTTGTTCCATTTAACTTAAAAAAAAAGTAAACCAATAAAGTGAGATAAATGAAATTAGCACCAGACATTACAAATAACACATAGTTATGCACAAAAAAAATCTATATCAAAGGGAAAGAGACATCAAAAAGAAACAATTTTTGAAGATAATAAATGATTATGAGAAGTCATGCACTTGAGAGAGAAGTAAGTAAAAACATAGTTACTTTGTTTTAAAATTCATTTTTTGAAAATCTGAGAACAAAAGTGCTACACACAAATTTTTGGGCAGCAGTCAGTTTTTGAGAATTATTTTTCAAACAATACATTCTATGTACCACATTGAGCATTATGCTAAATATAAACACATTACATCTGAATTTTTTCCTTTGATTTACTTTGATCTTCTTCATAAACTTTAAATGAAAGCTTGGTTAGAAATGGAAGCATCTCAGAGCTTGCACCCTTTTTTTGCGACTAGCCTTTATCTATTTCAACCCTCATTGCAACATCAAAGTGTAAATTCTACACTGAGACAATTAGTCAATCCTAGCCCATCTAAAGATATCCCTCAAGGATTTGAACACAGAATTTGGTAGCTGTCCAGTTCTTCACTGATACAACTGTCCAGAGCACCCTTACTGTTGGTGAGTGGATTTGAATTATTTCTTGTTCAGTGCCAGATTGCTTACAAACTAATAAAAAAAGTAAAATAAGTTTGCAGAGAATCTTTAATGAGTCATTCACACTATTGCATTTGCACCCATCTTACTTAAAAAGTTGTACCCAAGGATATGGGATATTAAGGTATTTTGTAATGAAGGGATCCCCTTGCCATCTAATCCAGCTAGTATGGGATGAACGTGATTACTTGCTTGAAAAATAATAGTCCTCAGCTTACTCTTTCAAAGTATCAACATCTCACAGAGATTTTGATTATCAGGAAAATAGATGAAAAATGAGGGGCATGACTGAAGAGACTAGTTTCCTCAGCTTTATTCATTCCGCAGAAAAATAAAAATTTATATGAAAGCATAGGATAGGTTTTATATCTGGCCCTTTTAATTTTTTCACAAAAGTCAAATTTACAACCCTTGTGAACAAACTGTTGCACCTGAAAAAAAAAAAAAATTAAAATGGACTTTGACTGCACATCCTGTCCCCATTTTCTGAGATCAGTGCACTGATTCCTTTATTTGAGAAAGAGACAAAGTTGATTATTCTGAGACAAAGTCTGAAATGTTTAAAGATCAGAATTTCTTCTTGGGATCATAAGTCTTTTCAGTGGTGTGGAAATGAGCTTTGACAAGATGAGGAATGAATTTTTTTCTGTGGTGAATGTTGAGCTTCTCTTGTCTGGAAATTTCAACAAAACTGTCAAATTTATTCATATCTTGCTCTAAGATAAAAATACAAGTATATGTCCATGACAACACCAGAATATGGACAGGGCTACATTCCTGGTCAAAATGATGCATCCATGATTTATTCCCTGTGACACTAGTGTGAAGAGTAGCCACCACTTTCCACCACATAGGCTGGTCATTATATTCTTCACAGGCTCCTGCTCTTTGCCCTTTCATTTCAGCAACTTTTCACTGTTTAAATGATATTTTCCGCAAATAATTTTATCAGCGCCACACATCTGTCATAGAGATAAGTCAACTACTGTCATTTTTTCTTTCAATTCACATTCTGATTGCATTAATTTTGGCTCGAGCATTATTTTAAAGTCCATCATGGATTAGAAATAAATACTTTTCTATGAGATTTAAAATGAAAAAGAAAACAGCAACAAACCAAACTGCTCATTTGCAAACACTTACCCATACATTGAATTTTACGCTTTTATATGTGACAGTCTCTACATTAAATCCTACAGTGGGTATTGTTGTGACAGACTGGCCAAGCTTCATTTTGTACAATAAAGCTGGTGAATGGTTAAGGTTTAATAAAAAGAGTGCTTAGCAAATTTAAAATTGGTTATTCATCCAAAAACAGTGACTCATAAAATATATGCATAAATAAATATGATGATAATGAAATTCATTATTACAATGAAATAAACCACTGACTCAAACAAAACTGTATATTTGAAGCTTGGCAAACTCAAAATTTGATTAAAATCAGAATTTGGTTCAAAGCTAAGCCTACAGCACGTAAAGGTCATAATTGATATTTATGAACTGAAAACAAGTTATGCTTACTTACCATGATTCTGTGCATGCTTCAAATGTGGTGTGAAAAGAAAACTATATTAAATGTATTTTTTTTTAATATCTCACCCCTTCTTTTTGTTTTAGGAAAAAGGCAATACGTTAACTAAAAAAAGTTCTTTGCCTTTTGAAATCTGTTGTCTAAACATTAAACAGCTTCCTTGGTTTAAAAAAAAAACAAACTTAGAGAAGAACCCTTGCCTAACCTCTGGAATCTCAGCATCTTCAGGAGAAAGAGCAAGAACTATGAGCGTTTTCGGCAATTTTACAGGAACAAACATACAGCCTTTTACTGATTTTCTTTGATAGCATTAATCATAGATGCAGATCCCTCCATTAACAACCTGCTTCTTCCAGTTATGAAAATTGAGAAAAAAGCCTCCCGCTGCATTTATAAGTATAAAAAAATAGTTGAGAGCATTTTAGAAAACTTACTGAAAGTAAAAAAAAATCAGCATCTCCAGTTGATCATCAAAATCTAACCTAAAATCATTGAAATTATCTGGGCCATCTAGCATTTCATTTCTCAAAACTCATCAGTTGGGGTAGAAAAACAGAGCCATTAAACTATATTAGTAATTGACCTCAAAGTCAAAGGTTTATCACTTCACTACAAACTCCCAATAATGTCAAGATGACTTTATTTATTTCCACTGACCTGTGGCGCATTTAATGTACTTTGGCCAAGACATCTTCCCAGTGATCTTTTACATCTCAATGTTACTTCACTTTCAAAAAGGCATACTTTTGGGAAATGGATAAAAACACTTAAGCACACATCAAGGCCTTGTATGGTGGACTTCATATAACACAGCAATTCAGCTGCACTAAGCTAGAGCACCTATCAATAGCACTACTAGCCCCTTTGCACTGGGGTCATGGGTCAATAAACATGACTGAATGGGAAAGCTGGCACCCCCTGAGTTAGCATTCATGGCCATGGCAAAAAATTAGGGGCTTGTATGCCTAGCAAACAGAAAGAGAGAGAATATGCTGTGGAAGTAGCAGGGAATGTGAGATTAGTGACAATAAAAGTCTTTTAGGCATGAACAACTTTGAAAGAACCTGTTGCTCTGATTCCTGATCTCAGTAAGTTTATTTAAGATCTCCTTGAAACACATAAATAGGGTTTAGATATCATGGCAGTCCAAAGATGAAATTGAGGTGTGTGTGTGTGTGGGGGGGGGGAGGGGGGAAGGTATTGCTAAGTACAGGTTATCTCTATGATGCGGACATTGAATGGCTATATCTTTAAACTTTTTTTTATCAAACAATCCAAAGGAAAGTTTTTAAAATGCTACCCCTTTGTGTGAACCTTAACTCATGTCCTGCTAAAGCAAGGTTACCTACAGGTAGGGCGGAAAACTGGACCGTTGCCACGGCCAGTAAGCTTCTGGACTGGGCATGTGACAGAGCAGATTACCTGTGTCTGTACTATGCGTATTGTAGTTTACAATAAAGCGTCTAGATAGACTTTTGTTGTCAAAACAAAATTATTTTTTCAAACGTGAAAACTTTAATATTTAATATATTTCATGTTTCTAAGTGTTTCTGAAAGGACTACTTATAGATATGAGCTTGGAGAAAAATAAGTTTTCAAAGTGAAGTTGATTGGATACGATAATTTTAGTTTACAATAATTAGCAATTCCTTTGACCGAAAGCTTGGATTTGCACTGAAAGTAAAACACATACGTAATTAATTTAGTGTGTGTATGGGAGATAAGGGGTGGCGGGGATGAGAACTAAGCAGCAAAAGATTATGACTCAGCAAACCTTTGAGTCTAGATAAGTCTTCCAAGAGTTTTTTGTTCAAAGAAACTACTTGTATGTAACTATACAGATACATGTCAACTAAATATATACAATGTAGTTCTATTATAACTAAGCACAGAGAGTGGGATGCGGTGAAAAGTGAGACAATAGAGGAGAAAGAAGACAATCAGACCAAACAACAAGGTCCGCCCTCAATGCTTATCAGGCGCTTCTGTAATCATTGTCACAAACAACTTATAAGACATCAAGTAAAAGACTCATTCAACAATCTAAACTTCATGCCAGCCAATACTTTCCTGCCATTGGACAGCTCTCAGCATATCAAAATAACCAACAACAAAGGCAAAGGCTTGATAGCCAGCACATACACCACGCTCTCAACCCATGCCTTTCTTGACACCTCAGTAAACTCCTCCATTTCTTACTCGGCTTTACAGTAACAAGAAGCTGTGACGTGATTGACCAGTAACAAGATTCGTTTGGTCTAATTCTATTACAAAAATTGGCCAATCACCTTACGTTATATGAAACACTAATGCTAGCTGCAATCTGCATGATTCGAGGAAGTCTGGGGGTAGTGGTCAAGCCAAGTCTTTGTCAGGACTCTGTATTGGGGGTGGAGGGGACAAGTAAAGGGAAGGGGAAGGGCCATGTGGTAAAGTCACCGCTGTATAGTTTTATTTGCTCTTCGGTCATTGGAACAACCACATGCAAAGGAAGCAGGTCCCCCATGTATCAGTAGCTTCAACTATCCATCTAATAACAAAGTTCCAACAGATGTGCCTAAACTGCAATTTGTTCTTCACACCTCCCAGTAGTTCAAACAGGGAGAAATTGTCACCGTTTCATTGGTTGATATTCTTAGAAAAGGTATAAAGTCTGCTGAGTATATGAGACGAGGCGTTTAGAAGATAATGATGTTTCAAACCGGCCTGCCAGTCAGCCACTAATAATGGTGCAGCAGGACGCCGCTCCGAGCCTCAGCCCTGACATTAAATGGCATCGCAGTGCCCAGGTTATCATCAGGGCAAAGCTTAAATATAATGGGTGCGCACTACTCGGGTTAAGTTGTTCTCTTTTTATGAATGATTTTTTTCCCCTTGGTCCTAATTTATTATTGCCTAAAGATAAGTAAACAAACATATTTACTAATAGAAAATGAAAATCTGAACATGATATTATAATGCAATCTACATACTCATTCAGCTCATTTCTACCTTCAATAAAAATAAAGTTTTAAAGAACTCAAGCTGAAAACAATTAGATTGATACTATTTCAATTCAGACATATATGTGAAGACTAAAGTCATGGTTGCACTGTTCAGCAATCTTTCTGATAGGGTGATCATGATTTTGGGAAGGGGGGTGCATGACCTAGTAGCTTCAATAAGGCTAATGCTGAACTCTGAACTAAGTTATAAATTAGTAGACAGCCATGACACTAGCCTCGAATTTACATTGAGCCTTGACTATGTCCATGGACGTTTGCCTAATTATCTAAACGCTGTAACAGACTCTGAAAGCCTACAATATACTGAATTGTTCTCAACATCTTGACAAAAGTCATTTTTAAACACGCGAACATCAAATTGACTTAAAATATTTACAAATGATTTAATCACAGTTATGGAAGTCTTGAATGGTATGAAATTGTAAAAACTGTAAAACAGCACTCATCGAGACAAAATAAGTTTAGTAAACCGCATAACATTATCAGATAATCATGCCCATATTCAGAGATATTGGTGTCACTATAAATGATGTATTTTCTTACAACAAAAAGGATAACGAGAGGATTACTAAATATAAAAAAAAGAATGCTTTAGATTCAGACCTTCAAAAGCTCCTAAATAATCATTAATTCACTGACGAAGTAGAAATGTAAGGGCAAGATGGTACGTATCACTTTTCATTTATTGTAAGCACAAAATTGCATCACCTTAAAAGCAACTCAGTAACATAATTTACATTAGTTTAGTTAAAATTCGCAACATGTTAGGTATTTCAAAAGTAGTGATAAAGGTAATTAAGAGCACTGTAGAGGTCTCTTAACCATCTAACAAATTCAGGATTGTTCAAAGTTAAAATACCAAAGGATGTACATTTGTCTATGATTTCAAATCTAATGGGAGGGCTAAAAGTTTAACTGAGTCCCATTTATATGTATCACATTAAAAAAAAATAACAAAAAATTAAAAGAGCTTATGTCAGAGAGAAAAGAAGGATTGATTCATCACTATCTCATTAATTTGAAAAGAACATTGAACTCTGACAATCCTTTTCCACAAAAAAGTATAAATCATAAACAAATTTTGTGAAGGAATCAATCACTCAAATCATCACAGACAGGCATGCTTACAGAAAAATACTGCTTTCTCAAAAATAAACAGAGGTATTGTGTTTACTCCCATAACATTATAACATGATAAGGGAGATACAGCTTTTCATTATAAAACTCTCAGGAGCACATAATAGATATTTTTCTTTGAAAAGGATACTTGTTTTCCCAGCTGCATCCAAACCTAACATGAGGATTCTCATCTCTTTATTGCCAAATAATTTGGATAGTAACTTTCCCATTTTGGACCTGTTGATAAAAAAAATGATTAAGCTAGATCAAATAATTTTTAACAGTCTATTATAATAAGAATTGAAACAGACATCTGAAGTAAACTTCTTTATTTCTTACCAAAAAATAATTCAACTGTTTTTATGAAGCACAGGAAAAGAAATACTGCCTAAGCTGGGCAGGAATCGTATGCCTTTTAGTTATATTAAGGAATCGAATCGTTGACCTAACAGCTGTAACTAATGTTAGGAAATGGGAAGCATAACCCATACGTGGCATGCCCCAACATGTGCAATTCCAACAGAGGGCAGCGATTTATTTTACTCAGTAAAAGTGGGTTGATTTTGCAATTTTTGGTGTGTGCATGGGAGAATTTATCAGGTATAAAAGCTATGGGGTGCTTTTGTCACCTCAGACATAAGGTTAAGTATATATCACTTTTTCAACGATTTAAAATGTGGGGGCACAGATAGGATAATAAAACACGATGTATGGATTGGGTTAATCAGAAGTTCGGCGTAAAAACAAGAGGGAAGATTATGCTTATATTTGTACATGCTAGTAGTAGTAGTACTGCTACAAACAGAGTCTGAAAAGAGAGTTTAGAGCAAAAAGTTCCTTTGGCTTTACTCTTGATTTAATTTTCTTACAATGAGTATTAAAGGAACTCAGAAATCTTGAATTCAGATTATGATATCTAGTTTGAAGCATTAAGTATTGACAACTGGATCAATCATTTTCAACAGTCTAGCATCTGTTGTACTCAAGTACAAGAAATATTGATCTTTCAAGTGGCGAGTTGCTGGGAACTTTTGCATTCATGGGCCCAACTGCCTATAAAATTTAAAATTGCATGTTTTTTAATGAATTCGATATATCCTGTATATGAATATGAAGGTTTTATTCATAGCACTAAATACTTTTAAAGATGTAAGCAATTTTGTGTTGCACTATTTTCTGATGTTTGACCCTGTTCTGTATATCAATCCACTTATTCTTGAACCGGGCAACTAGCCTCTACTCATTGATATCCCGCGCATGCGCACAATTCAGGAACCAGGGGCACTACTTTCTGATTCTGAAAATGAGGACACAGATCTAGACAAGGTTCATTGCGGAAGGACTTGTAATTTAATGTGATTTTGTTCCTATTTGTGTACTATTCTTTGTCTTCCAGTGTTTCTCTTGCCAAGATTAATGCATTTTTGGAAGTGACAGTCAGCGTTTATTGACTCTATTCCCCCTTTCCCCTCATCATCAATTTCAATTAATTGTCACATACTTTACTTATTACATTATCACATTAGTTTCACTAACAAAAATGCATTAATCTAGGCAAAAGAAACCCTAAAATACAAGGGAAATGCTACTGTAAAATTTGCACTGTACAAGAATTTTTTTGAGCAAATTTTCATTTCTTCATCAAAGCTCAAACTAAAACTGTTTGAAAAAAATATCTTCATCCTGATAAGATCAAGATCAAGCTGTACAAGCAATGGTATTATGCTGACAAGTGTTTCTCTTCTATGAACTTGGCATACCAAAAAAGTAAGTCTACTTTCAAATCTGAGATTTAAAAGTATTGAGCTATTTTAATCTACTGCTAACTAATTATGTATTATTCTACTAGCACACAGCAACTGTCGTAAAAGTAACAATTTTCTGGTGTATTTTGTTGTTTTGAACACAAACTTTTAAAATTTTTTTTGAATTAAAATGTGGTAAAACTAAAGCTTACAAAGTTGATATTTTGTAGGCTAAAGGTTTACAAGTAACTCAGCTAAAATCCGTTGATTTTCAATTTTGTTAAAAAAATGGGACTGATAGTAAAAATTTACTGGTAGGACTTCTGATTGGGTATATTGGGTGAGCATATTAAGATATGATCATATAGGATCAAGATCTATATGATGATGAAGTTTGTTTTTTTTTTAATTCATAATTCATTGATAAAAACATAACGTGCACTAGATCTAAACTAAGGCATCAACAAGTTCTATATATGGCCCTATCAAACGAAGCCCTTTTTAATATGGTAGAGGTGCGTAACCATTCAGGAAGTCCTTCCAATTTACCCTTACTTCCTGAGGACTAAGGGGTTGCCCGTTAAAACAAAACAAAAAAAAAAAGACTTTTTAGAAATAGGCCTATATTTTACTTTTACAACCCCTCCTTCTCATGAAATGCATTTCAGCCCCTTGTAAAACTATGTAAATAGATCTAGATAGATCATAGATACTCTAGTTCTAAGTTTACAACCAAAAAACTTCAACAAGTTCAAGTTTTAAAACAAGTATTTTTCTAGATCTAGATCCTAGATCTAAATTACGAGCATCTCCGCTCATTCAAATATTTGTACACCAAGCTTTATAATCTAAATTTATATGCAGACAATAGCTCACCAAATATTTACCTCAGTAGATCTGAAACAATGATAGATCTTCCTGGTTGGTTTAAAAACCACTGATTCAATGCAGATTCTCTTGAAAATAAAGCTTATCCAGACACCGGATCTTATGAGTTTACACGAACTACAAGGTTTGAGTCAAGGACGATCGCTTTGCACTTCTCTTCTTTGTTACTTAGCTCTACATTTAGATCTTGATGATATTATCTAGTTTTGTTCCATTACAGCCATTCGTTTACATATTGGATCCATTCTTGATGACTATTTCACGCGAATTAGGATCCCAAAACAAGATAGGTTGCAATCTTGTTGACCATTGACCCGGCACTTCCGCTTTCACGAAAATCTTCCTACAAGCTTGATAGATAGATCTATTTAAACTAGCCTATCAGGCCCATGGCAAATCTAATTTAGATTTTGATTAATAGTGGGTTCTTGATAAACTTTCCCTATCTGCCTCTTTATTAGTCTGAGCCTTAATTTAATTGTTATCATCAATCTCCTCATAAATCTGATCACCATCGCTTCAGAAATATACCGTTTGAATTTAAAGTAGAGATTTCAAAATTTAGATTTTTTTTTTATTTTTAAGGTTTTTAACGAAAAATATGTAAAAAAAAATAATAAAATTTTTATCTATTTCTGCATCAATATATTCCTGTAATACCCACACTATTAAAATAATTTTTCTTCGAAGAATTTCTACAATACAAAAATAAAAACAAAATCTCGACAACTTCTTTTTCAAATCTGGCAAAAATGTAAGATTCTGTGGGGCGGTGTTTAATGCTATGTAGAGAGCACATTGCTTTACACATTGCATAGTCGCTAAATATAAAATATTGCCTGATCCTTGAGATTGTACAAGGGACAGTTAATATTAACTTTAAAGACTTATATTCTTATCTTAAATTTTGTTTACATGAAAACTGACTCCTGCAAGCTCATTTTAATTATTACATATATAGATTTGGCTTTTTTTAAATCTATTTTTAGAATAAAGCATTGTGCTCTATGCAAAACAACTTTATTCTTTTTATTTATTTATTTTTTTTAATGCGGTAGTCAATTCACTCAGTCCATTTTATATTTTCAGATTTACGCTTTACAAAACTAAATGAGTAAATCACGCAAGGTGTCTTATGACCGCAAGACAACTGCAAAGTTAGTTTATTGAGTAAAATCTTAATTTGTTTATCTTTTTTTATGAACGTTCACTATCATGCATGTATAAATACATGGTCAGCTGTGCAGGACGTGCCCATTATATTAGCAAATTTTTTTCTAGCTAGATCTACATAGCATTTTATTAAGCCAAAAGAAAGATCTTTAAATTGATTTGTAAAGTACAAAATCACTTGTTTACCGGTACCCGTGTTTCCTTATCCATGCTCATTGCACTTGTACTTAGAGAGTCTTGTAACGAGCAGTAGGAACCTGTAAAATAGACTGGTAAAGGAAACAATTACCTCTTTTTTTCAGTATTGGTTGTAAGGTATGGCGGATTTTGTTTGCAATGCAGAATGGCTTTCATCGCGAAAAACAGGAGCAACGCCTATTCCCAAATTGACACCCCACATAAAAAAATGTACATCTTTATAGCTCAAGTGTGCCTCCCCTTCAGATACAGCGGAAGTCAGTTGCATCCGATCACTAATATTCTTAGAAAGGTTGATTAACCTGCAAAAACCTGAACCTGTATTAATTCTATGCATCCAATTGTGCCATAATGGTTCCTTGCTTACTTATTCTTTGAAACAGTTTTATGCAGAATCTTATACGGAGCGGCGGCTTTTTTTTTTTTACAAGCTTTGGGTGGAGCTTGTCTGATGACAACCGGTCCAACCACTATATACCTTATCTACGAGTCGAATAAAGATCATTTGCATACAGTAAATTGAACGCTCCAGTGACTGAGCTATCACGGGCCCTCTTTTAGTGCGTTCTTTCCTCACCCCTCCCCATTTCTTTTTCATATTTATTTCCATCTGCTTTAGCATTTTGACATTCACTCGGGGGATGGGAGGGACTGTGATTCCTTCTAAAATCAGTCGGAGTTGTATTTTTAACACGAGAGGGTTTACGCTAGACTATCAGCTAATGTATCTAACTGGGGTGTAGGATTTTAACTACTACTAGGTAAGTAGCATACTTTAAGGTCCTTCATAAGCATACCCCCCCCCCAAAAAAAAAAAAAAAAAAAAAAAAAAGCAAAAAGCAAAAACAACAACAACAACAACAAAAACAACAACAACAACAACAAACAAACCAGACCTTTAAGATATTTGCTCCATCGAAACAAATAATGTCCGAGATTTGCAAGATCTATAAAGGAGAAATATTGTAACATATTTTTTTTAATTACTATTTTTTGGAGGGTTTGTTAAAAAAAAGGCTGATTTTGATATATCATATTTATTTTTTCTTTCCACTTGAAACTCTTGACGGCATCTTTCAATCTGCCTGTACATTTAACTAAGACTAGAATTTTTGTTTATTTTCTTTAAATTTGTGTACTTTTAAAAACGTCACTTTTAAAGACTCTTGAGAAATTAAACAATGTAGAATAGCAAGAACAACTATTACTACTACTGCTGGTACTACTGCACTTCTACTACTACTACTACTACTACTACTACTACTACTACTACTACTACTACTACTACTACTACTACTACTACTACTACTACTACCACTACTACTACTACTACTACTACTACTACTACTACTACTACTACTACTACTACTACTACTACTACCACTACTACTACTACTACTACTACTACTACTACTACTAGTACTACTACTACTACTGCTGCTGCTGCTGCTGCTGCTGCTGCTGCTGCTGCTATAGTTAAGAATTATAAGAGCGTAAGTTTTAGGTAGTACTCAGCAGTGGTTACGATAAGGCTTTAAGTGAAAATGACCGAAAAATGCTTGAATTTGTAAGATTAGAACCATCGATTTATAGATGCTTCGGCACCCATATCGCCTTGCCACTCAGAGAGAACGTAGCTTATTTTATTAACCAAAGAGAGAGGTTCATGGCGAAGGTATTAACTAAGCCTCCCTGAATGACTTACAATCTTGATTGGGAAGATTCAAATCGCACCAAAGACAACCATTGAATCCGGAAGCACGAACACCTGCAATTGGGCGCTCAAACATCAAGGACGAACGATAACAATATGTATGCCTCAAATAGTAATTTAAAATTTAGATTTAGAGGAGACAAACCACTAAGTAAATTATAAGGAAGAATTATAAAAGCTAGAGTTTAAGGTAACGTTAGTGTTCAGCAGTGGTTAGAATAAGGCTTTAAGTGAAAATGCCTGAAAAACGTTTGAATTTGTGGGATTAGAACCATCTCGTCTGCGACAAATGGCGTAGTCTATCGGGTGCCACTGTTTGGATGTTGGGTGCATCCATGTTGCTTTGTACTTGTCTGCCTGCCTGAACAGCAGTGTGTTCGTGATAGTCAGGTCATTCTCCGCGCACAGACTCAGGAGCATCAGGCCGTTAGAGTTCATCTTCCCTGTGCTGTGTGGGCCCAGCACTCCCTTCAAGTTGCCACTGTTGCTGCCGACTTTGGCACTGAAGCCGCCCAGCAACAAGAGTTTGTTTCCGGGGGGTGTAACCTTCACGAGAGCGTTGAGCACCTAGTAGAAAGTGTAGTGATGCTTTGTGGTTAAGACTTATTCTTATTTACGTAAACAACCACAAAGTCACGAACACATATAATTCAAGGTAGAGCACGCTGGATTTGTTTGTTACATCGGGATCGCCATCTTTATTATCTAACTTAGGAATTGCCAGATTTTCTAGCCATGCCAGGATTCAATGCTAATTAAGGTAAACATTACATGCCAGAGAGGCCATACCGTTACACCTTCCCCTTTTAGTCTTTAAACCCATATCTACATGAACAAGGAAATAATGTAACATTAATGCATTGCATACAGTATGTGTGCCAATTAAATACCTTAGTTTACAGCCAATTATTTTTACTAGATTCTATGATCCGTATAGTTAAATTTAACTTAATGCCATTATTGTTTATTGTTTCTTATAATTACATACATGTACTTTAGATCAGAAGATACCATAACATTTATAATATAGTGTTTGAGTAACATCTGAATTGCTATGCTTAGGAATATAATTGTCATTTATAGCTAAGAGTGTCCAAGGTTCTTAGTAAATTATTCCCTAAAACATGAAGCCAAATGTCTTGAAAGAAAATTAATATCATTAGAATCAGGAGGCTCTAGTCTTGAGAAAATGTTAATCATGTAGGCGTATTAATTAAGAAACATTTTGATTGTTCTTGACACAGTGTACCGGTATCAGTTTTTGCAGAAGTATAAGATAGATTAAGACCCGATGCAAGTTCTGTCCTCGAACCAAAGAGACGACAATTAGGTATTCTGCTAGTGGTGAGACTTTTAAGATAACTAACTGTAACAAACTTATTAATTAGACATAACTTGAAAACGCTCTATCCTCGAGCTTAAGAATTACACATTTCTTGGGAGCTCTCTATCCTCGAGCTCAGAAACACACAACCTAACAGTTGCCTGGGCAACCTACCCCAAGTCTTCACTACGAGGAGGTTAACACAATCACTGATATCTGATAGGCTTAACGACAGCCCTACCAGATCTGGTACAATATGGTTGAGTTGACTTCTCAGCTGGCATCTTCGCAGACACTGGTGACGATGAAGACGGCTCGGGCTGATGAGAAGGCTCAACAGGCAAGGCTGGTCGAATCACAGGAATCTGTCGTGGACTCTGCACCGGCCACGGTATTGGTGGAGCAGGTTCTTGCGGTACAGGTGCTGTCTGAAGTCCACCCTCTGGATGGTTCTTGTGCGGGGTCTTCTGCAGCATGAGGTGTTTTCTGTTGCGTCTCAGCTGTCCATCAGGAGTACTTATGATGTAGGAGCGAGGTGCACATTGTCCTACAACTTCGCCTGGCTGGTTCCAACCTTTTTCACCTTCTCCTTTCTTCAGGAGGACTTGATCGCCAGGCTCGAGATCTGGCAGGTGACATGTTTTTCTGTCGAAGTATTTCTTCTGTAACGCTTTGTTTGCCATGTCGCGGTTTCGGATGAGATCGTGGTTTACAGGGCGAGGTGAAAGCGTTTGTGGGACAGCTGGCAAGGTTGTTCGTAGTCGACGACCATAGGCGAGTTCTGCGGGACTCACTCCTAGTGCAGGAAGTGGAGTAGCTCGGTAAGTGAGCAATGCCAAGTGTGGGTCATTTTGGCGTAGAAATTCTTTGGCTGATCGCACGGCTCTTTCCGCCTCCCCGTTTGCCTGGGGATAGTGAGGGCTGCTTGTGGCGTGGTGGAAGTTCCATTCCTCGGCAAACTGTTGGAATTCTTTAGCCGCAAATTGAGGGCCATTGTCGGATATTACAGTCTCCGCAATGCCATGTTGTGAGAATATTTGCTTCATCTTATTTATGACTGCACCTGATGTTAGGGACTGGAGAGGTAAAATGTCAATATATCTTGAAAAGTAGTCGACTGAGACTAGAAAGTGCTTTCCTTTTAATTCGCATAGGTCTACTCCTATTCTCTGGAACGGACGATCAGGCAGTGTTGAAGGGAGCAGAGGCTCACTTTGTTGTGCAGGCTTCTTCTGCATGCATAATTTACACATCGCCACACGATCTTGAATTTGTTTGGAAAGTCCAGGCCACCACACACCTTGGTTTGCACGTTCTCTGCATTTGGTAATGCCAAGGTGTCCATCGTGTATACGGTCCAATATTTCTTTTCTCGTGGAGTATGGAATGACATACTTAGCAAAAGTCCATCATAAAGACTTAGTTCATTTCTAAAGTCAAAGAGGTCTCTTGCCGCTAGCATGACATCTTGTTTGTACGTAGGCCATCCCATCACAGTGTAGTTGATGGCTGTTCTCAGGCTCACATCTTGCTGTGTCTCTTCTTTAAGTTGTCTCAGTTTTCCATCCGAAACTGGCCACGACGAGGTTACCATCGACACATGGAAGCGTACGTCTTCATGAAGATTGGAAGTTTCCTGAGAACAGGCGGCGGGGCTGCGAGACAGTGTGTCTGACGTAACCATCATCTTGCCTGGCTGGTGTATTGCAACAGGCTTGTATCGCAGCAGGCGAATCAGCATCCTTTGACATCTGAGTGGAGTTTCCGACAAGTCTTTTGAATTGATAAGTGGAATCAGTGGCTTGTGATCACTGTAGAGTGTGAAGCTGTCTAGTCCCATGAGATATCTGTCAAAACGCTCACAGGCCCATACTGAGGCAAGACATTCCTTCTCGATCTGAGCGTAACGCTGCTCTGTGTTGGATAATGACCTAGAGCAAAAGGCGACAGGTCTAAGTCCCTCCTCATGTTCTTGTAGGAGACAACCTCCAAGCCCATAGGATGAGCTATCAGCTTCCACGACCGTGGGCTTCTTTGGGTCGAAGTAAGCCAAAACTGGTGGTTTGATGAGCAGTTCTTTGACTTTGTTGAAGGCTGTTCTCTGTGGAGGTCCCCACATCCAAGCTGTGTCCTTGGACAGAAGTTCATTTAGAGGCCTCAAAATTGTCGAAAGATGAGGTAGGTATTTCCCTAGATAGTTTACCATGCCTAGATAGCGTCTGAGTGCAGATACATCAGATGGTGCTGGCAAACCTTGAATGGCTTCGATTTTCATGGGATCTGGGCGGCATCCTTCTGCTGAGACAATGTGACCCAGAAATGTGATTTCTGACTTTTTGTACTCGCACTTTGCAGTGTTCAACTGAAGGCTTGCATCCTTCAGTCTCTTGTGTACCAATTCTAAGAGCTTTTCATGGTCCTCTGGTGATTTTGAGTGACAGAGTATATCGTCAAAGTAGCATACCACTCCGTCAATTCCTTCCAAAATTCCTGACACAATTCTCATGAAAATTTCAGGGGCAGAGCTGATACCAAATGGAAGTCTTTTCATGAAGTATCTCCCAAAGGGCGTTATGAAGGTGGTGAGCTTAGCTGTTTCTGGATCCAAAGGAATCTGCCAAAATCCTGATTGTGCATCAAGCTTTGAAAATATTGTTGAACCTTTCAGCTTGTGGACTATCTCTTCAAAAGAAGGAATTACATATCTTTCTCTTTGCACTGCCTTGTTTAGCTTTTTCAAATCGACACAAATGCGTATGTCACCATTTTTCTTCACCACTGGAACCATAGGTGAGACCCAATCTGTTGGTTCAGTTATGTCTTCGATGACATCAAGGTCTTTCATTCTTTGTAGTTCTTTCTTCACTCTCTCTTGTAGAGGGATTGGAACTCGTCTGGAAGTCGCTAGGCTGTAAGGTGTAGTGCCTTCTTTCAATTTGATCTTTACTGGTTGGCACTTCACTGCACTGAATGCATTGATATTGTGTAGCCTTTTTACCAGACCTAACGCAGTTGATGTGTCTCTGCTGAGAAGACATTCAACATCGTTGTTCACAACATAGAACGTTGCCGTCTGTTTGTTGATCTTGGATATAAATTTTCCTTTGATATCCAGCTTTCCACCAAGACTTGACAAATGAACATTTCTCGCCGGATGGAGTCTTGGCTTTAGGGGCAGTGATTTCCATGATGATTTGCTTAACACGTTGACGTCAGCGCCTGTGTCAATCTTAAAGCTCACAGTCGATCCTTCTAATTTTAGATCAACTCTCCATGGAGCTGAAGTTGTGTCTGTGATGGAGTCGATGAAGAACTCAGTATTGTCTACGTTCACTTCTCTTGTTCCTTCTTGATATCCAAACTCTTCTTGTATCTGATCTGCCCTGGCTCTTGTTTTTGATCTACATAATTTGGCGAAATGGTTTCGCCTGCCACATTTGTGACATTCTTTTCCGAAAGCTGGGCACTTTCCGTAGTGGTGATTCTTACCACATTTACCACAGGTCGTCCTCTGCTGTGATCTGCCATGTTGTGATGTGCTTCTTGTAGTGCTTTTGGTGTTTGGATACGAGCTCGAGCCAGGTCTATTGTAGCTAGTAGGCTTGTTTCTCTGGACTCTGTTCAAGTCAGCAGGTTGAGCCTGATCTCTCTGTTCACTTAATTCGTGTTTGACAGTTTCGTACTGCCTTGCAGTTGTGATTGCCTCTTTAAGACTCAGATCTGCCTTTAACTGCAACTTCTCCGAGAGTTCTTTGTCCCTCACTCCGAGTACAAGTCGATCCCTTATGCAGTCTTCTTTGTTTGGGAAGTTTGCATGCTCCGAAAGTTCATATAGAGCTCTTATATATTCTTCAATAGTTTCTTTGCATTGCTGCTCTCTACGATGGAACTGTGCTCTGAGATGAATAATATTCCTCTGAGGGATAAAATGTTCATCAAATTTGGATAGAACTGTGTCAAATGTCCTATCACCTTCTGCCAGCTCAAATGTGCTGTAGATCCTCTCTGCTTCGGGACCCATAGAGTACAGTAAAGCACTTACTTGTACCTCTTGTTCTTCTTTAGATAGTTTAGACGCAAGTCTAAAATGTCCAAATCTCGAGCGCCAAGCTGACCATTCCGCTGGCTCGTGAAAGTTGAATGGTGTTGGTGGTTTGAAAGCCATCACAAGACCTCTTTTAACTTTAAGTGAATAGATCCCGAGATTTCCAGGTAGTCAAGTTTTATTCTGACACCATGTAGTGATGCTTTGTGGTTAAGACTTATTCTTATTTACGTAAACAACCACAAAGTCACGAACACATATAATTCAAGGTAGAGCACGCTGAATTTGTTTGTTACATCGGGATCGCCATCTTTATTATCTAACTTAGGAATTGCCAGATTTTCTAGCCATGCCAGGATTCAATGCTAATTAAGGTAAACATTACATGCCAGAGAGGCCATACCGTTACAGAAAGTTTCCTTGACGTCGTCGCTGATAGTCAGAGAGGGGGCGCTCACAACAGTGACATAGCGGTAGGGGTTCAGGGGGAAGCGAAACTTTTTCAGACGCTCGTTGATGGCAGTGGAGAGGTCTGGCTATTGTTTTAGGAGTTTTGTTTTGATGCCAAGTCCAACTGCAAGGATTCTGTCTTCTTCTGGAACCTTTCCCTTCCAGAAGAACGTATAGCCCCTTTTGGTTCGGCAATCGATCCTTCGCCAGCCAGTCTAGTTTCGCTGAGTGCAGCAATGTCTATTCTATAGCGAGCCAATTATCTTACGATTAGCGCTGTTCGTCTCTCAGGCCTCTCTGAGGCTTCTCTGTCCATCATCGTGCGTACGTTCCATGCTCCGAAAATCATCTTCACTCTTCTGATTTGGTTTCGACCGATATAGGGCCAAACTGCCAACCACGGTATGATGGCCCGTTGGTTTGGGACAAGAAATGTTTGAGACACCTTTTCTAGTCTCCTCCCTCATGCAAGGGTGAGCAGTGCTGACCTAAAAAGGGCTGCTCAGTCGCCCAGGAAACGCCGAATACTCTGTTGTCCCAGACGTCAGAAAATGAGCAACTATTACCTCCATGTGCAGGTTTAAAGCTACAACTGCCAGTGGCCACCTCCACCTGTTGCTTCGCTTATCCCCTATCGCCGCAGGACTTGCTGTTGTTGTTTGGGGTGGGGAATGAGTTGCACATAATGTGGGACGTTTTTTTAAGTGGGAAAGTCGTTGCACAGGGGCGATCCCACTCTCTCGGCCTAGGAAGCCAAGTACCAGTGGTACGGGAGATCCGTCATGACCAAGGACTTCTTCGGCTGCATTAGATGGCTGAGACGTGTTCCGCGTCTTGTCTTGCCCTTCACGCCGATATCATGACCGTTGGATCTTTCTGTCTGTCTCTTATGCTCACTCCGTTGGGTCGAGTCTTCGCATGCTGGGGAGGTATTCCCGTGTAACCACTGGTCGGTTTGAGACCTGACAGCTACCCTCAACCTGTTAAGCCTGTCTGCCAAGACGATTTACTGGGGTGTGGCCGCTGCGGATGCCACAGGTGAGAGTTAAGCGCCAGATGTGAGCCAAAGCAGGAAAAGCTGCATTGAGAAGGAAACGGCAAGCCCCCCCCCCCCTCCCCCCCCCACACACACACACCTTCCCCCATCTGAGGTACTGTCCCTCTCCGACACCACAACACCCCAAAGAGAACATAGCTTATACCAAAACGCCCCTATAAATCGATGGTTCTAATCCGACAAATTCAAGCATTTTTTGGTCATTTTCACTTAAAGCCTTATCCCAACCACTGTTGAGCACTACCTAAAACTTCAGCTCTTATAATTCTTACTTATAATTTACCCAATGGTTTGCCTCCTCTAGATCTAAATTTGAGATTACAACAACAACAACAACTGAAAGCTATTGTGGGAGGGGCGGGGATGGCCCGGTAGCTTTCAATGCTCAACGACAGAGCTTAGGGTTCTTATTTTGGATGGTTGCGTGTTCTTTCACCCTCTATCTTCTCATCTCTCATGGAATGAAGGCAGGAGGCAGTGTCTATAGTTTTATTCATTAAAGGCAAATGCTCAAGAAGGTACAGGAAGGCTCAGGAAGACTCCGAAAGGCTCCTGAGATGAACATTAAACACAGACATAAGCAATGTATCTTAACATATTCACATGATAATGAAATCAGTTGCGACATAGTTGTACAATCTTCGTGATGTTTAGAAATGCCATACGACTCAGTGAAACAAATTACTGCAAGGAACATAATGGATAATATTAATACAACATAACAGGACTCATTCCTCCATTAATGTATGGAATTATACACTGATAAACAGGCGGACGTAAATTGGTAAGTAGGTTAGTGAATATACTATTTTTCCGTCTCTTACTTGTTTCTCTCTCTCTCTCTCTCTCTCTCTCTCTCTCTCTCTCTCTCTCTCTCTCTCTCTCTCTCTCTATCTATCTATCCATCTAATGCCTGTATTCTATATACAAAATACAGCGCGTTACCGGTTTAAGAATGAAACTCAATCTCATTCTACTTCTCGATCTAATATCAGTTTCCAGGGCACCTCAAGCCACGAGAATGAGCAAAACAATATAAAATGCATAACCTCAAAGTCAGAACTTCATCGACTGTTTTACTAACAAATCAAACTATAACGGAATATTCTTATAGACTTTTAATCAAATAAATTAAAGCCAATAGTTCGCATAAATGTCGAATGATCTCCTCCAGAGTTTGGATTAGCATCCTATTGATATATGCAATGAATTATCTAAATACAAAGATGCTACCAGATCTAGATCACTAAGTGTGCTACATTACATATTTGGACATACCCCCAGCACCGACTGCCTCTGGATGTTGGTCAAGCTGACGATCGTTCGTTAGATGGTCGAATGTAAAGTTAGTTTGAGAGATACCCCTTTTTATGTAATTTACGGAGGGCCTACTACGTGTTGGACTCCACTCTAAAATTAGTATATGATGCACAATTTAATTGCGGGCGCCATTGGTGACTCATATGGAAGGATGGGGACTTGGGACCAATTCTGGCATTGTCTTCAGGTGGGTACGATCCTCCTACTGACGTATCTAATGCGTAACTGAGCTGATTCATTCGGTTTTGACGTCGGGGATTTCCCAAGCGTTTCCGCTCCCACTCTTGCACACGTTGACTCATGATTGCTGGGAATCATTGAGTACAACTTTATACCTTTACTTCAAGACTTAATGACGAGAAAAGGTGGACTTAAAGAAGTAATGAGGGGAATGAACGGAGGGATAAAGCGATTAATAAAACTATTAACTATGAAATACTATTATCATTGTTTTATCAATAGCCCAAAGGTACATATCCCACATAACAACTACTACTACTACTACTACTACTACTACTACTACTACTACTACTACTACTACTACTACTACTACTGCTGCTGCTGCTGCTGCTGCTGCTGCTGCTGCTGCTGCTGCTGCTGCTGTTACTGCCGCCGCCCCGCTTCTGATGCCGTTGCTGCTGCTGCTACTACCAATAGAAGTATAGATATACATGCATTAGTTAAATCAAAATTTCATTACTGTTAAAGTGCGGATGGGAATAGTGATTCGTCGAGATAAAACGATGTACATTATAATATCAAATTATTAACAGTCTTCAAATCTCAAAATTCACCTAGAAAACGTTTACGATTAGCTACAGTTGTCACAATCCAGACTAAGAGAACAATCTCATAAATTTTTCTATTCTTTTTTTTTTTTTTTCGGACAGACTCCTCTTTCACAAGTGCCGTCTTTAAATAATTATTCGAAAAACTGGTGAAGCCTAAAATTACAAAATCAATGTCGCAACAACAACAAAGAGCTCATAATTACTGGTGCCCATGCACGCAAGTTTGATGCCTTCACATTCCCTGATCAGATGTCGCGGTAGGTCTATGTTAGCCTCGGGCAAAATTTCCCGTGCTCATTTGAAAGAGTTGGTGCTTCGGTATGGGTTTTAAACAAAAGTTTGAGATCTATTCATAGAAGTCTCTCTGGATCAAGTCTGTAATTTGGGAGCCTTGACTGTCAACTTAATCGAGACCAACGCAGCCCTATCTGCCAACTCTGCCGCACAATATCAAGCAATAAAATCTGCTTGGAGTAATGTCTGTATAAGAAAAGCGACAAATTAGAGCCTAGCCAATTACTGAGAAAGATATGACCAGCTCAGGGATATTAATTTATTATGGACGGAAAGCGCTAAACAGTTTTTCATCCTTTTGTATTGAACGGATATATAGCTACAGGCAGGAACACAAGCTCAATTTTATTTCTCCAAAATCAAAATTAGTTTTACCAACGTGAATAAGCTAAAGAAAACCGTCAATATCTATAATTTATAAACTTCGTTATCAAGCATATAAATTGTTGTGGAGAGACAACAGGTGTAGACACCTGCAAATAAATCAATACTACAGCTTTTTTTCCCCACGGGATTAAAAGTCTACCAACGCCTATTCATGCTAAAAATATTTGTAAAATAGATGATAAATTTCCCTTTGACTTTGAGATTTCATGCAAAGGTTTTTTTTTTTACTTTGGCAACTCGGTCTTAACTTAGGGAGGCCTTGGGAGAGACGAAGACCATGGTCAGATGACAATGCAATTAAAGCTGTTCAAACAAAGGAATCTTAAAATAAATTAGGATAGTACAGATTTTTTAATTGATCTCTCATATTATATTATTCAAAAACATAATAAGTCTCGATATCATCATATTTAATACCTGGACCATTATTTGAAACATTTTGCAGGAGAATGCTCAAGGAATAATCGAGTGCCACTAATTATATCTGGAATCACCCTACTATAGAACAGACACCCCTAGATCTATAAAGATCCACAATGATGTTTCTCTAAAAGTTTTGCTACCTAAATAAAAGACATCAGAGGTAGAATCCCACTTTCCGAAAAACCCGCTTCTCTCCTTCCCTTCTCGGGAGAGAAGCCGGTCGCTTTCTCTATGCGATCTGACGTCCGGGCTAGTTGAACTGCCCTTTGCGCGTCTAATAATGCCCTGGTGCATTATTCGTTTGTCCTCTTATTGAAAACCCTTGCAGTTAGCGTCGACGCGGAGGGTGCCCTCAGTGATAGGCGACTAGAACCCGAGACCATTGTCGGAGATAGTGCTCGTCTTGTGCGGGCACATCTCCTGGCCAAGGGTTGGCTCTCGTCGGTTTCGCTCCGGTCGGGCTGCCCTTACGCATCTTCGCTTCATCGTTCTTTTGTCTTTCGAAGAAAAACCCTCAATAGCATCGCCGCTTCCACGAGCACGGATCGCTCTGCCCAGAGGACCTGGCTTCGGTCCTGGCACCCCCAGCCGGGACTTCGGCAGTCCTCTAGGGCTGGGCAATCAAACAGTACGTGGTCGACGTCCTCGACTCGGTTTCCGCACAGACGGCAAGACGCGGATTGACCCCAACCTCTTTTTGACATGCTGGCTAAGAACAGTACGTGATTTACGCGCATGCGAAATACTTGTACGGCGTCACCTCGCGGGAGGTGGTCGCGATAATCACCAGCTCGTCGAGCCTCATAAAGCTTAGCCAGCCTTGAGTCATCATTCCCTTCGATCGCCGCTCTCCACCTTTTCGCCGTTTCCCCTCGTAATAGGGACGAAACGTGAGCCAGGGTTGCGGGGACTATAGGTTGGGGCTGGAGACGGCCGGCGTTGGCCAGTTCGTCTGCAAACCTCATTTCCGTGGATCCCTACACGGGATGGGTTCCATTGGCAGATGATCCGGACATCTGCTTGTCGGAGCTTTTCCGTTGAGCTCAGGATGCCGTCCATACTGGTGGGGTTGAAGCCGCCAAGATTTTGCACTAAGCTACGGCATTCAGAGAGGATTACGACCCCGTGGAGCGGGTCTCCTCTTTCGTGCCGTTCTTTCAGGAGGCGGATGCACGCGTGCAGATTCGCTTTTTCGCAATCGTAGCTGCATGTCCTTTGGCCCACTGGGCCGTTCGTTCGAGTCGTTTCTTCGGAATTCCATTGTATGTAAACTCCATAGCCACCGTCAGAGGTACCCTCCGTCGCCGAGCCGTCGATATAGCATCTTACGTACTCTGCCGGGTACGAGTCGATGAATTCTAGGGCTGCGGCTTTCTGGACTCGGGGGGCAATCTCTGACTTTCTTCCGTGTAGACCAACACCGAGGCGGACCTCCAGAGGGCGAGGGGCGAGTTCCGGTGGCCAGCCTGGAGTTTCCAGAGGCGCTCGGTCTGTCGGTAAGTTGAATTTCCGTTCTGCCGCTTCAGCGGCACTGAGCACGGAAACCTTCTTTAGCCGGCGTCGCGTGGCTCCAAAGGATTCTGCCAGGTCTTTGAGCGGGTTCGATTCTCCGAGACGGAGGAATCTCTCCCTGGCCATCAGCGTCTGTACCTCTCGTCTTGTTTCCAGAGGTTCGCATCCAGTTGCTACTTCTAAGGCTGCGATAGGGGTGCTTCTTAGCCCCCCTGTCATCAGCCTCATGGCCGCGTTCTGGATCTTATCGAGCTTTCCAAGACTTGTTCTACTCGCGAGGTTTAAGATTGGGTTTGCGTATTCTAGGGATGATCTTATGAATGTAACGTACAGGGTTTTGAGTGACGATAGAGCTGCATCCCAGTTTGTTCCTGCAAGTTTTTTCATAAGACCTATTCTTTCTCGCACTCTGCCCGCTAACTGCTCCACGTGAGCTGTTAGGTTCAAACGTGGGTCCAGCGCTACGCCCAGGTACCGCGGCAACGGATCTCGTTGGAGGCGTTTGTCTTTGATCTTCAGCTCCAGGTCTCGTGCTAATACTTCTCGGCTGTTCGAGTAGATATTGTACACGGTTTTTGTCCTATTGATCTGCATATCCCATTGGTCGCAGTATCGCTTAAGCGCGTGCAGGTCATGGTTGAGGGCCTCAGTTGCCCGGTCAACGTCCTTATCTGACTGCCAGATCGAAATGTCGTCCGCGAACGATAGGCGGTTGAAGGTGGGGATGACCTCGCTGAGGTCGTTGAGAAAGCACAAAAACAGGGTACAGCTTAACGTGCTTCCTTGCGGAAGCCCTTCTCTTGACACATCAAATAACTATGTCCAGCATCGAAGCATTCAGAAGACGTCCGATGTAATGGTGCACTGTGCACCTGGAACCACCTTGCTGTAGAACAGACACCCCTAGATCTATAAAGATCCACAATGCTGTGTCTCTAAAAATTTTGCTATGTTACTAAATGAAAGTCACGAAATTGCTGTCAACATCGAAGCATTCAGAAGACGTCCGACGTAATGGTGCCTAGATCTATACCTTTTTATTTTCGCATTTAATTTTTTTTCTTCTGACTTTAAATTGGGAATGGGTAATGGCTTCAGCGCTTTCGAGTGTATATACATGTATTCCCCAGAACAGACGTTACTGCTCGATGTGGTTGGAAAGCAGAACTCTTTTTGAAACCTCATTCCCTTTTACACAAGGATTGAGGTTTCTAGATCCATTTATTTTTTAACAAACCCAATGTCATCTTTCTGCCAGACAAACTAAGTGGTCTGAGTCAAACATAATTATAATATTTATGTTAAACAAATGAGCTGACCAACCAGAATCTAATATGTATGAATTTTGGTAGAGTTTAAAATATCTTTAGACATTATTTTGTTTACCTGAGCACTTCATCGAGGCTTTTTTTCGGTCATCGGTTTAGCAAACAGAAATGTTTCTTGTAACTTCAATATAATAATTATGATTTTTAAAACAATGGCGACCAATCGACCCGTCTATCTTCTGACCAGTAAGACCATGCTGACTGTCAAAGCTATATTTTCAATTGAACTCACGCCTCAAAAATCTTATCCTCGTGAATACAAAACAAGAATGCAAATTGTCATGGTTGCTTTTTGCTTTATATCTTAATGATCTCAAAATCGAGATGGAGGGCCAAAATTGGGAATGCGTTGACATTAACGACCCATTTACAAATGACACTGCATGTATTATTATTATTATTATTACTATTATTATTATTATTGTTATTATTATTATTACTATTATTATTATTATTATTATTATTATTATTATTATTATTATTATTATTATTATTATTATTATTATTATTATTATTATTATTATTATTATCATTATCATTATTATAGTATTACAGAATGTTTCAAAGGCTGGAAGCCTGTAACCATTTAAAGTAAATTTGAACACTTATGTTGGTAAAAATAAGAGAGGCTGCTCATTCAAAGTAAATGGAGAAGAATTAGAAACAGTCAAAAGATCAAAATAATATTTAGGCGTTGTATTTAAAAAGAATGCCCGCTACATACTTTCCATAAACAAAACGTAAACCAGGCCCTTAAAGCAGTATGCGAATACAACGTAACAACAAGATCAAGACAAGTCAACGTCTCCACATCTTGTGAAATTCATTTAATCAACTCTGTGGTAAAACCTTATGTATGAAATATTATTTAATAACCAAACGATCTTACCAGTGATGTTGGATTGAGACTCCATCGACTCCATTAAGGAGTGGGAGGGACATAACGAGGTGTCACGTGCCCTGAGGCTTTAAAGTGGATATCACACTGAGGGAAGGGACATAACGAGGTGTCACGTGCCCTGAGGCTTTAAAGTGGATATCACACTGAGGGAAGGGACACAAAGGAAGGGACAAACATGAGGGGAATGAACACATTACTTTTGCGAAAGCTAAGGGAGGGTCTTTGTCTCTCCCATTCCTTCATGGAGTCGATGGAGTCTCACCAGGATGAGGGATGTCGCGTTGCAGAGATTGGTGACTCTAGTGGTGAAGTCGATTGTAATTTCGGCAGAATTGTTTGATGAATTTCAGAACCGCAGTGTGCCAAACACCATGCATTAACAATACATTGAGATCAATGGTCCCAGTTACGGTTAAGTACAGCCTTAAACATCGAACTTAACCAAAAGAGAAGATACTCTTTGAAACCTCATCGGAAAGAGGAATTTAAACAATTGTGCCGCCCTAATCAAAAGGAAAGCAATGAACTTTTATAAGAGGATTCGCTTAGTGATAATGTGAAGAGTATTAGCGATTCTTTGAAACTAACAAAAGTAGTTTCTCCTCGCATTTATAGAAATACTTATACCACACCATATGGCGGCTCAAAAAACGTCCAAGGGCGGATGTTTCCCCCGACATCTCGCGGCTCCATCAATCGGGGGGGGGGAGGGGGGGGATAGTGGCGGGGCTACCGAAACCCTCGCATGGGTGCGCCTCGACCTCAGGGCTCACACAACTTTCAGTAGATACGGTTGGTCACATTACATGCACAGATTTGCTTCACTCCAGGGAGATTTTTTAATAATCCGAAGAAAGGAATGAGGATAACATAGAAAACATATATAAAATCCGAGAGGATGAAAATCCACGACAAGCACAACAAGAAGTCGTTTGGGCCACCCGATTCTGGAATGGGGGAGATGGAGGTACATATATTTCGTCGGAAACTGAACAATGATGGAGCAATATTATGTCGCTGGCTCAGTGCGAGATTATCGTAACTGCCAACTTTTTAAGCTGCAAGATTTATAATGGACGTGAGCACGACTCACTCAAATCGACATTTATGGAAGAGTTCTAAAGTGAATTGCTCATAATTCTCGGCCTTGCTGCAGAGCCTACTGAGCACAGGAAAGTTTTCAATTTCACATAAATATTTCTATATTATATAGGAGATCCAGTAAGAAGGGGCGGGAAACTCGCCTCCGTGACTTCAATGCTAACAAGGTGTAATCGCCTGAATGCTGAAGTTTCTTCAACGATGTCAGAAAAACGGCTCTTCTTGCAAGTCTCCGCCTCTCATCTTTTTAGTTGTAAGGATGTGTTCCAAACTTTGTGTGCGCATGACCTCCTCATACTCATAACTCTCGTAAAATCCCAAGCAGCGTCATCTGTGTATGAGAGCTATCAAGTCCTTTGTCAACCGACGAGCTCGGGCAGGCGGATGTTCGCTGATAGTCTCTTCAACTATGTTCTGTTTTCTGCTGACCTCAGATGGTCGACGTCGTTCTTTGTTTTAAGTTAAGTTCGCCTGCTGGTATGCGACAAAGGTCTAGATCTGGTAAACAAAAATTGTGAAGTAGGGACCTGGTCAAACAGTAGAGAACATTTCACCGAGAAACGACTTTGACTTTTCTCTTACCTCTATGATCAGTCCCATAGTAAAAAAATAACACATTATGCTGAAGTGTACAAATAATAACACCCATAAAAAATAAAATCCCCATGACAAAATAGGACACATCAAATTTTGGTACAAAGGCAACAGCTTAAAACTGTACATGCAGACGGATTTGACAAAGAAAAGCTGGAGATTTTTGTAATAGTTTTATTGAATATACATGTATCAGTTTTGTAAAGGAAACAATGGAAAATATATTAGCAAAGTGTCTGTCAAGGGACAAATTGGTGATCAGTGGTCAGAGAATTTGAAGGTTGATTTATGATAGACGGTCACGCCCGTCAATGTCTAATGTGTAACTTTGGCTCGTATAAAAGAAGACACCTCACTGTGTGTTTATTCAACTGACTTTTTCAGTCATGTAAATGGCCAATTGAAATCAAAGAGAAGCAAGTTATAATCAATATAGGAAGATTAATTGTATCAAAAGAGAGGCAAAAGTGTAATACTGTAGGAATGACCACCATGGCAGGTGTGACAAAAGGTAGATGGAGGGGGGTGAGAGAGAGTAAGTGTGTGAGTGAGTGAGTGAGTGAGTGTGTGAGAGAGAGAGAGAGAGAGAGAGAGAGAGAGAGAGAGAGAGAGAGAGAGAGAGAGAGAGAGAGAGAGAGAGAGAGAGAGAGAGAGAGAGAGAGAGAGAGAGAGAGAGAGAGAGAGAGAGAGAGAGAGAGAGAGAGAGAGAGAGAGAGAGAGAGAGAGAGAGAGAGAGAGAGAGAGTTTTATTTGATTTACTTGCCCTTTTTTGTCACAATAACAAAGCCTGGCACTCAAGCAAAACATAGTGACTACAATTTACATTGATACTCTCAATAATTGTAATGTTGGATGAAAACAGATTAATAGATTATAATGTTTGTTCATCTACAAAAACATTTGTGACTTGAGTTGAACAGGCTTACCCTACATTGTCAGAACCATTCATACACTAGTTAATTTCTAGCTTTTTTCAGAACCATTCATACACTAGTTAATTTCTAGCTTTTGATAAATAGTTTTCGCCACACAAGCTGCTGACATCTTTTTCAATAAAGTAACAAAAAGCCTAGGCATAACTCTTATGAAGTACACGGTAAATAGGCAAGTCCAATTATACTGGATTATTTTACAATATTGAATAAAGCTCACTATGCACTACATATTTAGATAAAAATAAATCATACAACAATGGGAATCATGGTTACATTAGACCACATGCCCTTAGAGACAATGAAAAATTTCAGACAAGTATTTATTCAAGTAGATGAGTTTTCTATACTTGAACTAAGCTCATCCTTCAAACAAGTCTAAAATAAAACATGTCTTGAATAATCAGTTTAAAATTTTAATGTGGCCAATTAATGTTGTTGGGTTATGTGCATCCATTATCAGAGCGAAGCAGATTCCTTTGATGATCTCTAACTCTGTTAAAAAAGAGAGTGTGGGGTTCATGTGTTCTCCTCCTCTTGAGTTATAAAGACTTGATAGCCGAATGCTGAGTTTATCTTTTCTTTGACAAGATTATCCAGTGCCTGCTCATTTTGAATTTCCATAGATGACAGTTCAAAGTGAGACAGCTGTTAAATAAAAAATAAAAGCATTTGCTTGCTAAAATATTTCAACCCTGAGATGGAAACAGAAAATTCATCAACATGCCTAATACATTTCACCGTATATCTTCTATATGAAAAGAAAAAGAATAAATACAAGAATGGAAACAGGAAAGTGAGACTGAATGAGAGGTGTTTGGTGTAAGGGGGGGGAGAGGGGGAGAGAGAGAGAGAGAGAGAGAGAGAGAGAGAGAGAGAGAGAGAGAGAGAGAGAGAGAGAGAGAGAGAGAGAGAGAGAGAGAGAGATAAAGAGAGAGAGAAAGAAAGAAAGAGCAACCAATAACAAGAGAAGAAAAACTAAAAGCGAAGAAATCAGGTACATGGTCAAAGAGAAATATATGAGAGAAAAAAAAGCAACAAAGCTCAGAACAAAAAAGAGCCAAAGGAATGGAAGACAGGAGTCATGGATCACTTAGAATGAGCTTAAACTGGATCAGTCACTTCACTGACATGTGCTCATAAGGAATCTTACCTCTATGACTATATATCCAAGGATCTGAAGCTGGCGAATAACAGCCTGGCTGAAACCCCGTAAATGTTGCTTTGAACCAACACAGAAGTCGCCCTCCCTTGCATACAGGAAAGCTAGTCTGTGTAGAATAAACACTGAGATCAGTGAACAGTCAACGATATTGTCAAAATATAGTACGCCTTATACTGGTAAAATGGATGATAATTGATGTACAAACCCCATAATTCGCATTCCCTGTAACCTATTTTTTTCCAACTGTTGTGCTTAGGGTAAGAGTGATTGCAGGGACATATATAAATGTTATACAGTGCAATTCCACAGCATATAGTGATCCTATAATTGATGGACATAGGTTATATGCTCAGACTCAGAGCCTTTTTATGCCTAGTAATCTATAAAATGTACAAAGGGCACAAAAGGTCAAACAAAGGAATCAGTTTCTCAAAAAAAAATTTCCTAGGGAGAGGCAGTAATTTAAATTTGGGTGGTGTACAACGAGTCAAACTATGTAACTGAAGGTAGTTGTTATCAAGAATATATTGCCTAATAAAAATCAAAAGAGCATTCAAAAAAAGTTTTTTTTTTCTGCTAAAATGGCTTTGTATGCACTACGGGAGGATCAAAAAAAGAAAAGTGATTGTCGAGTTTGAGAATGTTTGACAAACTCAGAGATCAAAATATTCACATTTCTTTAAACCTTGCTCCACGAAACCTGATTGTATTTTTCCTCTCGCTTTCTGTTTAATCTTCAATATTATATTTGTATGTAATCTGATCGTTTCTTTAAATCTCTGCTAAGTTTCATTAACACGAATCTTGTATGTGCACTTACATTTTTTCTCAAACCAGCCCGATTTTCTTCATCTTACCAATACCAAATGCCAGTTCCGCACCCTTCACTCCTCTTCCTCCTTCAGCACCAGTCATACTTTTTTAAAAATCATTACCTTGAATCCACCAAATACCCCCTAGTTAAATACATATTGATCTATCATTTGAGCAACACTATTGCAATCCTCTATTTACCCATGTCTTTTTTCCTGGTATTTTTCCTCATCCATCCCATGCTCCATTCTCTTTCTCTTTTTCTAAACTGCTGCTCTAATGAAATCATCAGGGTATAATTATTTTTGACAAAATTTTAGTCCATTGCTATTTCTGCTACTCATTCTATTTATAGATATTAAGATCAAAACATCTTTTACCTATTGCTCTTGCTGTTATAAGTGGTATTAGTTTTTCCTCCCTCTTATCCATATAATATCAGATTTTTTAAAAGTCTGTGGTTTAAATTCATAGTTTGTTCTGGTGCATGGTTCCCATATAAGACTCTAAGAAAGACCTAGGGTACATAAAGAGTTGTAGAATTACTATTCTGGTTTTATGCTCTTTTCCTTAATCTCTCTGTCTTCGTCACCTCTATCCATTTCATCCTTTTAATGTTTATCTTTCTTCTCCACCAACAGATGTTCAAAAGATAACATTTTTGTTTTGATTCTGGGTTTTGTTCTTGTAATGTCCTTGTCACCCTTTCTTCTGAAAACTTTTATTTCCTTTCTGCGATTAAATTCATAATCAGTTTATGTTACGAAATCAAAGTATTAAAAAATAGGTCCAAAAGAAGACCAAAGATAGTTTCCTAAAACCCTCTCATCTTCAAATTACGCATATATAAAGCACATATTCCCGAAACTACAACGATTTAGCTAGGTAAGTGATTTGCATTTCTTTCTTGTTACTTTTTGTCCCTTTTGAATATATATATATATATATATATATATATATATATATATATATATATATATATATATATATATATATACACACATATATATATATTCAGAGAGAGAGAGAGAGAGAGAGAGAGAGAGAGAGAGAGAGAGAGAGAGAGAGAAAGAGAGAGAGAGCGAGAGAGACACAGAGAGAGAGAGAGAGAGAGAAAGAGAGAGAGAGCGAGAGAGAGAGTGACAGACAGACAGACAGAGACATAGATAGAGAGAAAGAGAGAGAGAGAGAGAGAGAGAGAGAGAGAGAGAGAGAGAGAGAGAGAGAGAGAGAGAGAGAGAGAGAGAGAGAGAGAGAGAGAGAGAGAGAGAGAGAGACAGACAGACAGACAGACAGAGAAAAACCCTGTACCATTACTCATTATTAGCAATCTATAATTATCCTCTGACACATACTTATTCCTTTGTAACCTACCAATATATGCCGGAAAATTTTCAATTTCTGTATTGAGTACAAGGTACAAAACTGAATATAAATTTTAACTTCTATCAGTAGATTGCATATATCAATTTTCTTTTGATATTGTTGCCAAAACCTGAATTTCTGTTTTACTAATTCTGATGATCCTAAAAATTAATTAATTTCTCACTTTTGAACAGCTAGGCCTAGCTGATTTTTTTCATTCACATCTGACATAGGCATGGCTAATTCAGCATCTGAAATAAGATATGAGATTAGCTATGGATAAAGCATTTATGCAGTTTTAACAATACATACAATTTAATTGTTTACGGCTGCCCTTTTTAACAAAACTTTTCAATCATAACTAGAATGAATTACTATCTTTCTCAAAATCCATTTGAGGACACTTGAAGGATCTCTTAACATTCCACTTTCTTCACTATCAGAGTACCAAATGTGTGTTGTGCGCAGTTTTCAACCTATGCTTTTAGAGATCAATATAATTGTCAAACTAGCACATAGATACCCAATATACCTACATACAAAGAGAGAGAAAAAAAAGAAGGATCCAAGATATATATATATATACTTATATTTAGAGAGAGAGAGAGAGAGAGAGAGAGAGAGAGAGAGAGAGAGAGAGAGAGAGAGAGAGAGAGAGAGAGAGAGAGAGAGAGAGAGAGAGAGAGAAGGAAAAGATAGAGACAAGCAGCCAACTGACAGCTATACAGAGAGGCAGACTTAGAGCCAGGCAGAAACATAAACAATTCTCCTGACAAATATAGATAGACAGAGACGCGGAGAGGGAGATAAATGGAGAAAGAAATAGACTATAGGTACGCAGATACCCCCCCCCCCCTCCCCCTTTTACACACACAGTTAAAATGATGCAAAAACCAATAAGGGTGAAGATGGAGCGACAAAGAGAGAGAGGAAGAGAGAGATGTGAGAGAGAGAGAGATAGAGAGAGAGAGACAGAGAGAGAAGGAAGAGATAGGGGGAGAGAGATAGAGACAGGCAGCCAACTGACAGCAATATAGAGAGGCAGACTTACAGTCAGGCAGAAACATAATCAATTCTCCTGACAAATATAGATAGACAGAGACGCGGAGAGAGAGATATATGGAGAAAGAAATAGACTATAGGTACGTAGATACCCTCCCCCCCCTTTACACACACAGTTAAAATGATGCAAAAACCAATAAGGGTGAAGATGGAGCGACAAAGAGAGAGAGAGGAAGATAGAGATGTGTGTGCGTGTGTGTGAGAGAGAGAAAGAGAGAGAGAGAGAGGAACATTGTCTAAAAAATTTCGAATACAGTTATGAATGCATTCATAGCTTTTGATTATAGTCAAAATGGTTTAGCACTCGATTTTCACAATAATATGGAATTCAAGAAAGTAAAAAAGTTAACAGACCGATGTGGTGTAGATAGGGACTCTGACTTGGAGCTATCACACCTTGATCACTGGAACAGGATCGCCTGATGCTGGCAACCATGTTTTGAATGTATAGAGAATCCTTTCTTGACATCCTCTGGGTATGTACTGCACAGCAAAGCGAAGAAATTAAATTGAAGCACATGAAAGTGTATGACGTAATGATTTCTCAACTAAAAGACTCATATCAATCTGAACTGTTATCTGCGCTCATCAGTTCATTTGAATTCAGGACAGAAATGCTACAAATATAACTCACTAATATGCCCATTATTTCATCCAAAAAACTCACTATGATAATTTGTACAAATTATGTTACATTTTTTTCTATCAATATTTTCTGTCATACAATATTTAGGAACCTGTTTGCAGATTTTAAGTTTTGAATTTTTTTTTTATTTTTTACTTCTTTTTTTTTTTAACAATCACACAATGATACCACCTGTTTATTACATTTGAGTTTCTTTAGTTCAGCCATAGATAAAGTCATAGACCTCCTTAATTTCAGCCCGAGTCTTTACCAATAACAGTTATCAATTACACATAACTGTGCATGTAATCTCCCAATTGTATGTCTTATAATATTCACATCCTAACAAATGATCAACAATGTCAATGAAGAAGCCCTTCATATTCCTGAAAATTAACCCATTCTCAGACACAGATGAATCTCTAGCTAATTCATAAGCTTTATTTGAAATGAACAGGTGCAATATCTGTTTAATGGATTTGTTTTCAATTTTCTTAGATTTGAACAATCTTTTTCTACATTGAATCACTCCGTTTATTCTCGGTGCATTATCAAATTTTATATGACTTCTTTAGTTCATTTACGATTACATTTTTTTCCCACAGCTTTTAAATAATTGTCACAACTGTAAGGCCACAACGTGTGCACACTTCGTGGTTTTAATAGTTGTAGATCGATTCACTTTAATCATTAGAATGCAGCTTTAATAAATATGGTAACAAAAACCTCAGGTACACCATGAAGTACTGATTGATAAATAATGAAGCAACTTAACATCCATCTGTTATTCATGACAAAAGTTGCTGTATTACACCTTGAAGTGGGTTTAAGATTGATATAACTTTTCCAAATATTAAAAAACCCTGACCAGATTGTTAAAGGCTTTTTTGATTGAATGTGCGGCTGACAGGCCTAGTTTTATCTGACAGGTTAGATCAATGTTATCGAAGGTCTTTGTACAATAGAAATTGGTAGGAAATGCTAACAGTCTGATCCATTTGTCACAAAATTCTATATTTCAAGCACAGTGAAGTCTTGTATGTATCAATTTTTTTTTCTGCTGCACAAGATGCACCAAATTTTTTAATTTCATATCTCCTTGTACTGTGTATTTATCAACTACATTCTGTGGTACCTCCTAGTGAAGAAAATTTTGTTTAATTCTAATTCACTGCTAATTGTTCATTTCATAATAAGAGGCCCCAATGTTTCTAAAAAAATTGTGTCATTCCATTACTCATGATTTGATTATGTGTGTGTGATAATCGCTAAACAAACTCTCTGTTAGTTTAAAAAAAAGTTTTTTTCTCACTTTTGTTTCATTGTGCAGCTCGCAGGATTTCCTATCATTCATAGAGTACAAAGAATAATACTCTAAACGCTCAATGTATAGATTTTGAAAGAAAACTTAAAGTTTAAAGCTTTCCTGTTGAGTCAAATGACTCACCTTTTTTCAATAAATTTAAAAAACAACAAACTAGTTTCACCCAATGATCCAATCCATTGTAGTTAAATAACACAAGTGGAGCAAGAGATAGATCATTACAAATAAGTTTACCACTTTTCATACAAAATTCTTCCAAAGCACCAGATTTTAAAGCATCATTGCATATGTTTCATACATAGACAAAAGTTTGATCTGGCTTTACTGTGAGAACAGAGTGAGGAACTTACACTTGACAATAGGAAAATACAAAAAAGAACACAAGCTGTGAAAGATAAGGCATGGGTACTACAAAGCATACCATCTAAACATTTACAGTCACATATCCAACACAAAAAAGTTAAGCAAAGAACATTGATTGAGCGACACCGGGGGTGTCATGGAAAAAGGGGAAAAAGGGGAAGGGGAGAGGAGGGGAAAAGGTGAGGGAGGTGCCCGAGTGCAGGGCCACAGACTGGGCTAAGTTTTTGTCATGACTGACTCAGCGTGCCACAAGATGCTGCGGGTGGTCTAGGCAAACACATGGTACCAAGATCGACACACTGGTCAATTTGTTTCCACATCACCTATACTGTGTTGCTTTGACACTTGTACAGACAATCACATTTACCTATCTTCGTATTTCCATGCATCTAGATCTTATTCTAATTCTCTTCGAAAATGGCATAATCTTAAGTAAATCCTTTGAAAGAAAGCACACTGCCCTTACCCTCAAAACCAAGCTGAAATTGTTGAGTGAGATAGACAACAATTTGTTGAAAAAAGAAATTGCTGAAAACTACGGGATTCCAGCCAACACCCTCTCCATATTAAAGAACAAAGAGAAAATAGAAAAAAAATATAATTTGAATCCTCTTTATTCGAAGTTTTCATGCATTCCCAACCAATCCGAAGTATGAGGTTTCCTTGTAGAAGGTATTGGGTAGCTTATCATTTATGATCTGTTAGTAACTCTGATCATCTACAACTCTTTGATTATCCCAATACCTATTATTGGTAACAGATAGCGTGTGTGAAAAAGAGAAAAAAAAATATAGAAAAGAGATAGCAAAAGGGAGAGAAAAGCATTAAGAAAGAGAGATAAAAATGAAAGGCATAACATTAAATAAATAAAGAAAGTGAATACATGAGAGCAAGTAAAAAATGGGATGTTAACAAAAGGCACATGCAAACAAGAACAGCAGAGTGGAAAGAAAATAATTCTAAAGAGAAGAGTAAGAGAAAGACAAGGGATGACAAAAAATGGAGTAGAATTGAAGGAGGATGGAGAGAGAGAGTGTGTGTATATGTGAAAGGGCTACACTAATAGTACAGGTTAATTCGCTGATAAAGAAGTAAAGTATCGACCATTAAATAAGGTTTGCCCATTACTTGAGTTAAACCTGATGTAATTGCTTTAGCAAGCCTTGTATTATATTGCATGCAGACTAGAAAATATATAAACAAAATCATTCAAGCTGGATTTACAGTCAACCGCAAACTGAGCCTGGCCTGATGTTCACCGGATACAAGTAGAACTTATTGCCCTTTCATTATTTCTCTTATTATTCAAACTCAATCCAGACTCACATTAGAGATATTGATGGTTTTCTTTTACCTCTTGTCATTTGGTGAATGTGACCTAATAAAGCCCAAATTGAAAAAAACTCTGCTAAATTTTAAACATTTTTTTCTCACAGATTTATATTTCATTAATTTGAAAAATATCCAATTTAATTTATAAGATATTTTTTACCTTCATAATTAATTCTTACAGCTGAAAATTACCGAGCTTACAATATGAAATCAAACAAAAAACACTATCACTGCAAACTAAATGTAGCACTGCCAAGGAGGCTTAGTAAACTGGGTCAAAAGGTCACAGAGGCACTACGTGCATCAAGATATGGACCAGCCAAAAATTAAAGGAGCCTGGCAAAGAGCCATGTATTCCCTGTTAACCCCCATCTCCTTTTTCCCTTTTATTTTTTTTTTCAATTTTGATCAATATTTTTTATATATCAAATTCATATTAACTTCTTAAATACACAAAAACTTTTCCAATTAATTCCTGAAATTTTACAATCAGTTTGAAAAAAATTGCCTCAAATTATCTAACTTATTACTGACATTTTTCAATTGTCCACAGATAAAAAAATTGACTTGAAATAGTTGACCAAAAAAAAAAAAGCATCATTTCTTGAGCTCTTTTGAGAAAAAAAAGTGCAAAGTTTTGAATAAAAAAGACAGAAATCTTGTATTATTTGTATTTACATAATTCGGAACCTGCTTGTGAAATCAATCTGACAAAATTGCTTTGGAGAAAGTGAAATAAATAGATTACATACCATTTGGTTGATGTAAACAAGGTACTGCCATATAAGGACATTCAATGGAAACACTGCGACTCAGTAAACCCAAACACTGGTGAATGCTCTTGACGTCTATTTCTGGTTTGTCTAGAAAAAGTCAAGACTTCAAATTTAAGCGATAACATCATCGTAAGTTAACAGTTAATGAAGGGCTATGCTTATCACCCATTTTGTTGGTTAATTCTGCTAAAAAAAGTTATTCATTAAACCAATTTATAACAGCTGAGCTTATGTGTAGCTGACGTAATGTTGTCTTAAGACCAAACTTATGATATGACAATAAATTATAACAACTTCTAATTATTTTTTTAATATTTTCCAATACAGATAATCAGCACACAAAAAGGATTAATTCACGTATTGGATTCTGAAAATAATCCTCTAGGCCAAAAAGTTTTAAATAGTCTTAATTTTTAAGGTATGTAAAACAACATCTCTTTAAACTGAACCTATTTATCTATATATTTTGCTCTTGAAATTTCTTAAACACATGATAAGATAATTTTATGACCATTTTTGGCTGCGATTCACACCAACGGTTCAAGACCAAAATACAGTGGAAACCTCAAAAACTGAAGGCTGATTATTGGAATTCCTCATAAACCGAATTTTGTGAGAGGATAGGTTATTTTTCTCTCTTTGGCTTTGTTAGAATTGGACTCATATTTCGAAGCCTTTCTCTTAATTCGAAGTCGATACCACCCCATAAGGCATTACAAAAGTACTAATCGCTGCCTGAGAGAGGTTGATCAGTGCATTAACAAAGCGAGGAGGGACCTGATGTACAGAGAAAGGAGCGTCAGTAGAAACATTGCTACTGATCGTAACATGAGAGCGAGGAAAGGGGAGGGGTGCTCGTCGTAGGCACAGTGCACACTCAATGAGTCGTAGATCTAGCAAGCCGTTTCACTGGCAGCGCATTGATTGAGCGACGGTGGGGGTGTGCGTGGAAAAAGGGGAAAGAGAGGAAGGGGAGAGAAGGGGAAAAGGTGAGGGAGGCGCCCGAGTGCAGGGCAACAGACTGGGCTAAGTTTTTGTCACGACTGGCTCAGCGTGCCACAAGATGCTACAAGTGGCCTAGGCAAACACATGGTACCAAGATCGACACACTGGTCAGTTTGTTTCCGCCACACGTATACTGTGTTGCTTTGGCACTTGTAGAGACAGTCATGCTTATCTATCTTCGTATTTCCATGGATCTAGATCTTATTCTAATTCTCTTCAAAATGGCATAATCTTAAGTAAATCCCTTGAAAAGAAAGCACACTACCCTCACACTCGAAACCAAGCTGAATTTGTTGAGTGAGATAGACAACATGGAAAAGACAACAATTTGTTGAAAAAAGAAATCGCTGACAACTACGGGATTCCAGCCAACCCCCTCTCCACCATATTAAAGAACAGAAAGATATGTAATTTGAATCCTCTAACTTAAAGTTTTCATGCATTCCCAACCAATTCGAATTATGAGGTTTCCACTGTAAAAAGTATTGGTTAGCTTATTATTTATGATCTGTTAGTAACTCTAGTCATCTACAACTTGCTTCCATTATACTCTATAGTCATCCTCTCTACTGTAGTTGTAGGTTTTCTTTTCCTGGTGATATATATATATATATATATATATATATATATCATACATTTTGCTTTCAATATGGAAAAACTTGTACTTTCCATTAATTTAAAGATTGCTCTAAATGCTCAATATAAGGCTGTACATGAGAAAAAGAGATTTTTGCAAAATTAGCTTACTAGTCTTGTGTTTTCAAAATGCATTTTTATTTCAGTTTAAAAATGTTCACATTTCTCAAATCATATACAAGTTTTATTTTGAACCCCTCATTTCTCTTTGCATAGTCCTCCTATATTGGGGTTTTGATGCTCTGACTGTTAGCATACAATCAACTTAAATCAAAATCTCACATTAAGATGTACTATCGTCGTCATAATTTATTTTTAACCATTAAGGTTGCATTTCTGCCTAAATCAAAATGCCCCTCAGCTTATTCCTTCTTACTTGTCATGTTTTTACCCAAATGAGTGATTAAAATCAACCAAATTTGTTTTATGTGATTTTCTAGCTGCCAATAACAACAAAACCAAACTGATACTGGAAGTGAATTTTTTTTTTATGTTTGGTGTATCTGCAATCATCTTAGGTTGCTTTTGTTTTAACAGGAGTTGATTTTGAGAGTAAAAAACATTGGTTCACCTTTGAGTTCCATGTGCAAGTCAGCTATGAAGGGCAGGCTGAAAATGTTAACCAGCATTTCATCATGGAAAAGCCCTAGGACTGACATATCATGGGCCATCTGGACCTGGGAATACAATTGTTGTATTTGATAATTTAGCATATCAAAATTTATAAGAGTATTGACCCAATTCTTTATGCTCCGCCAGGACTGAGCCAATTAGAGAAGTACATTTATCTAACCAACTGCAATAGATAAAGCTTGTAACATAATAGAAAAATAAAATGGCCCATCCATGTCATAAGTGAGTTGCTTAAGCGACAAGTGAAACAGGCAATTAATTTGACTTTGAAAAATATGGCAAATAATAAATTATACATATTTTCTAATATGAAATTAAACAAAATGAAAACCCATCTTCGGGAGCATACAAATGTAGAATTGTTCATTTCTTTTGCCCTCCCTTATGCTTTTTACATGAGAATTTTAAAGTTGTCTTCATTCCATTTTAGATCAAACATTTTAAAGGAATTATGTAGAGAGTATTGCTTTCCCAACGAGCCACATTTTGAAATATTTCAAAAGAAAAAAAAACCCAACCAAATTGTCTATGAAAGTTGCTGAACCTGTAGACTAAATGCGTTGAATGGGAACAGTTTCGTTTTTGTTAACTAAGGCATTGCCAACAATTTTGTCAAAGAGGCAAGGTCCAGACTCTTTACTTATCGGAGAGAAGAGACCCAATCTTGAACTAGTTCTTCATTCCAAATAATCTGACTGTTTTAAAAGTCCAATTCGTAAGTCAATAACCTATTCATCATTTCTCATGAAATTGTTCTTCCAACTGAAGTTTCATCAATATGTGTTATGACAGAGCTTATAGTTTTGTTTACTTTATTATGTTACCTTCATGGTATGATTATAGATGAAAAAAAAATAATGTTTTAAAAATGGTGATTTTTTTTTTTAAACTGGTAAAAATTTAGTTTTAAAAAACTTGCTAAGCTGTGGTTCTGTGAATGCAGCTGAGAGATCAAGCAGGCACACAGCAAAGCTATATAGGTGATTGAATCTGCACACTTACAAGTTTTAACATGTCAAGAGCATCCTGTACAAATTTGTGCATCCTATACAAGTTTATATCACTGTTGGTGTTCTACCAACTCATATTTTGGCAATAGTTTTCGCTTATAAATTGCTTTAGTTTAGAAAAAAGTACTTCAAGTTTAACAAAAATATAATCACACGACAAACCAAATATCTATTACAGTGAACATATGAAAGAAGTTAACATGATAGTAAATTCAAAAAGTGTTCGTGTTAGGTCATCATATTTTTTGATAATTTATACCCAAACTTCCAATAAATGTTAAAGTAAAGATTTCATACACAAGACAAGAAGTTTCATTGAAAATGAACCACTAATTATATAATTTCAACGGGGAGCAATTCATATTGATCTATAACATTTGCACTGTAAAAAATTGATAGAATGAAAAACGAAATACATATTCTAATTGCCTTTATCTTTTTCAAACAGTTCACATATACAAAAAAAAATATCCAAATTATTTCCTCTGTTGCGCACCAATGGAATAAAAAAGAATTAGCATTAAGTGAAAAATACAAAAGCTATGTTAGCTCTTCCCCATGTATGATACATAAGCGTTGTTCATCGCTCTAGAGTGCATTAACCATTCAAGCTGACCCCTGTAACTGAAGATTTCTAAAAACGTATTTTTTTCAGTTGAAGATGAGGAATATATAAGAGATTTGTCAACTGGTGAAAAAGAAAATCGTCCTTTAATCTAGCTGTTTGAAACAAAAGTAAAGCCTTATATTAGCTAAAACCCAAAATTCAGCCGCATAAAGATGCAGGCCAATTTAAGGGTCAATAGAGCAAAGTGAACTTCAGTGTGTATGACACAGCAAAGTGAATTCACCATCACAATCAGATTTATTCATATTTCTGCTCTAAATGTGTAGTCTATCTACATGTGCCAAATTCAAATTTATTACTTCGAGAAATCCATGTTTGTGAATTTAACTTAAAGACTAGAAAATGAATCGGCCCGATTGCGAAACTAAGTTATGACTTGTTTTGATATAATTTTCCTAAATGAAAGAAAAAACAACAACTGTAGTGCAAGAGTACTATCAGTATGACAATGTAAACATGAGCACAATAGATGTGTTCCATAAAAAAAGCTTTAATAAGGCTTAAGCATACATCCAATATGTCATGATGCAATAAATGTAAAAAGTCCACATATATTGTAGTAAGTTGTCAGAGGCTTTGTTATACACATATTAAGAAGGAACAAACCATATTTCACCAACTTTAGTGAACCCCTCCCCCCATCAAATCTAAAATTAAAAACAAAAGAGGAAATCTTGCAAGGTTTGTGAAGGATTGGCAACACTCGCAAAGTAGATTCAATAGATTGGTTTTCATTATTTTAAATTTCGGATCACAAATTTATGACATTTAATTTTGAAATTCACCAATTTTTTTTTTACACATTTTAATTACTTTTTTTTTAATCTCTGGACTATTTTTGTCAATACTTAGCTATTAATTGATATGTTAGGTAAAATGTTTTAAACAAATCATGAGTTAAACATTAGAATTCAGATTCATTACTTAAAAATGCAAACAAGCGAAACAACGAAAATTGAGATTTTTTGGTGCCGCTAGCTCAGTTAGCTTGTAATAGTTGCAATTATTTTTAAAACTTATTAATAAATACCAAAGATCAAATATTAGATTAAGAAAATCAATCACAGAGTAAAGAGTTGCTCTAGCTAAGGAGATATCCAAAACGAGATTTAGAATCTTATTTACAGTGCCATTGTATTGAGAATTTTTTCTACAAAATTAATACAACTATGAAGTCAGTTTTAAGTTGAAAGAGAAAGTAGAGGGCTATTTTAGAAATTATCTAATATAGGAACACACCAAAGTAGACAAAATAATGATCATTTATGCATTACCAAACCCAAACAAGATCCATGTATTCTAGACCCTTTCAAGTTTTGCAGGCCAATATTACTTTCAATTTACGAGTATCAACAGACTTTACTGGGTCCAATAGCTTCATCATAGGTCTAGCTAGTAAAAAAAAAAAGAATTAGTTATCAGAAAATGTGTTTAAGATGCTTGATCTCATTTTGCTGTGATTTTGTTTCTCTGAAATATTAAAAAGATTCAGAATAATTTGAAAAAAAGGTAATTCAGTTCTGAATTATACGTAAATGGTATAGAATAAAATATTAAAAAAAACCCTACGCAATTCTGATCTATGTGACTGCTAGTACCTAAAAATCTTCCTATCTGAGCCTTTACGGTTTTCAATTCAAGTCATCAACATTCTGTATCAGAAACAGTAAATTAATTTGATTTTCACCAAAACCATCGAATTGAACACTATGTTCAAATTCAGAGCTTTGATTAACCTTCAATCAAAACTAGTAGAAGATTAAATTTAAATTCACAATAGAATTCAGCGTATACCCCTGATGCACCAACAATGAACTGTACACAAAATCCTACTGTTTTTAATTTAAGAAGTGAAACAGGTTTAGATTTTAAGCAAAGCATTAGAGCAATGCAGTATGCTACAGAAATTACCTGAAGAGATTTGTCTATAATTTCCACCCTTAGAATATATGATATCAAAGACCATAACCATGCACTAAACTGCTCAAAATCCTTTGGCAAGTAGCCAGCAGATGCCAAAGCCTTGAGGACTTGCACTGCAGGTGTGAGGGAATGAGGGCATTCTGTGATCACAAATGTTGTCAGCTCCTCCAACAGCTCTTCCTATGAATACAAAATAGTTTAAGGAATAGTTACTCACAGCAATCTCTCTTGCTACTACTGAATCATAGCAATTTTTTTACTGACAGAGCAAACCCAAATAAAAGAGCCTATAATATTTAGCATGTCCTTTAACTAAGTTTTCTTAATTACATGAGTACCTATTTCTGTACACAAAGAGTGGTTGTCCAAAACTGTATATTTCTCAAAATTTTCAAACATGCTGACTTAATTTATCAGTGCTTTTTTTTTTTTAGTAAGATGCTTGAGAACATAAGAAAATCTAGATCTTGGTATGTAGAAATCAAGATGCAGTTGCATCTGCTAAAAAGATCTGGAATCTAAATCAAGATTTCTTCTTTGATACTTTTATGAGGATGTAATATATAATTAAATTTTGGTCTGAACAACACATATTGGTTCAGTATTTTAAGTCTGATACAAACAGAGTTCTCTGGTTTGTTTTACATATGCAGTTTCCATAATAATCTTTAACAGAAAGGGCAAGGGCAAATTTTTGTAAACAAAGCCAATGGTAGGACCCAATACTGTCAAAAGGCAACCCTAGCTGGAGATCTTATGCTGGATCTCACTGTCAGAATAATGCTCTACTGCCTAAGTCATGTAGAATATCATACAAGGTGATATTTTTATTGATTATATATAGATCAGGTTATCCCTCACTCGGCTTACTTCAGGGGAAATAAAAAACTGTAACTGGCACACTTAATACTCTGACTGGAGACCTGAATAGAATGAAACTCTACAGCTGTAGCAGGACACAGTTGTCCAGTCTGCAGGATTAAATTTTTTCAATATGTACCAGGACAAATATCAATGCTGATGATAAAATACTTTTTTATATTGATATAAAATAACAATAATAAATTATGCTCATACTGAGCACTTCCCAAACCCTTCCTTTCTTTGACATTGATCTGGATCAGAAAAGTTCAGTAATAAATAAAAGGAGAAAAAAAAAACACTAAAAAATACAAATGCATTGACTTCATTTTCAAACGTTTTCTGAAACAAAAACTGTTCAGCAATCGTGTTGACAATTAGCAAAATTTTTATTCCGTGTACGGAATTGTCATGTCATTTACATGTTATGTTTCTTTTACTTTTACAATAAATATTTTTGTTTGGCTATAATGAGTCTGGCCCATTTGATTGTAAAACGTATTGAACAGCTTTGCCATGGAAGTGCGAAATAAATATGTAAATATCATAATTATTTTTGTTATTATTATTAACCCCTTTACAATTTATACAATTTTTCCTGCCCCATGCTAAGGAAATTTTTAAACTATGGATATGCATGTCATGTAAACATTTGCAACAAATCTGGATCTAGAACTAATAGAGATAGATACCCAAAACTATATATATATATATCTAAGGCAAAGCCATGGCTCCCTAATCAAAATCTAGTCAAGACTGACGCTTTTTCATACAGCAAGGGCTAGAATGGCTTTGTGTGTGTGTGTTTTGCACAAGCGTTAAACGTTTTTGTTTCAGGCTTCGATGATACCATAAGCTATTAAAAGTTTTGGGAAAACTTGAGCTTTCCAGTGATACAATTTGTATCCTTTAAAAACTAAAACTGATTTTCAATTTCAATGAGGTGAAGCAAAGCTTGGTATATTGAGGAAGTACAGCGCACGTACACAGCGCATAGGACACTTTTCAAATAGGCATGTACACAGGGCAGGCAAGTGGTTTAAATTATTATTTCAAGCTGAAAAATCCATTATAGGGACCCTAGTGTCAATTTGCAGAGGCTGGGGTGCATGTATGTATCAAATATGCTTACAAATGGTCTTGATACCTATCCCTTTACTTGCAAGATCCAGATATATTCCTCCATTTATCTATCTTCATGTAAAAAGAAAATATTTCTATAATTCCAAACACAGAATCTAGATGTATATCTTAAATCCTGTTGAGATTAAGCCATGAGGTAAAATCCATATCTAGATCTTAAACTTTTGATTTGAGTCTATCTGCTGAAAACATCTAGGCCCTAGATCTAGAAATCCAAGCAACTTTTTTACATTCTTTATTTAGATCTTACTCTTAAGCAGATAGATCTATTGCAAATGGTTACAGGCTAGGCACAGACCAGGGCCATCCTGTAATAGCCAATCATCACTTGAATTCTGGTATGCGCACCCAACATACATGGCCACACTTGTGGTGCTGGGATCAAAGGTCACAGTCGATCAACTTTAGCGCCTGACCGCTCATCATGTGAACACTGTTCCGGTAGTTTAAATCTGAATTTAGGTCAGCGGCCAAGGTAAATGAGTACTGTGAGTTTACACGCCCAGCCAAATTCCCAAGTTTTTTAATAACTAAGCTTAGATTCATAATCATTTTTTATTTAAAACAAGTGTTAGTAATACCTAAAGGAAAATGTAATGATTTTTTAAATTTCTGGTTTGGCATTTTTTCGAAATTTGAGTATAAAGTTCTGAATCGAGGAGTGATGCAAAATGGCGCCAGGGTCAACACAAGCCAAGATTTATGGCAGGGCTGTAATACACACAATTTCGTATGCTGTAACATATGGCACAAATCATGATGACTTGTGGGTACGGCCTGCGTCTGCTATTGCAAACGGACGTACACTATCCTATCAAGTGATGACTGATTACGGGCTGTCTGTTACAGGACGGCTGTGGTGTGCGTTGACTCTTAGAAATGCTGCAACTACCTAAATTGTACACCTACTTTCAGTTTCATTCCTGCCATCTCTGCCCAGCTGTGCTTACAGGAAGAAGTTTGCACATTCACCTTTTTCTTCTTAGTAAATCATAATCATATTTTTGCTTTTAATTTTCCAAAGACACTGTTTTGGTGAAATGTAATATTACCTAACCAATCTTAAGGGCAATTCACATTTTTATGCCTAGGTGGTCTAGAAATACTTGTTTAGGTAGTCATCATTTTTTGCCTAGCTCCATTATTAATAGACTACTACTGTCATTGTTATTATTATTTTCACAATTATTATTATTATTATTATTATTATTATTATTATTATTATTATTATTATTATTATTATTATTATTATTATTATTATTAATATCATCATTATCATTATTATATTATGAACTTTCTATCATGCATTAATGTTGGGAACATAGGAAATTAAGCAATCTCAATGAAAAGAAGAGAACCATGCATAATTTTTAACTCAAAAAGATGAAACAAGATAATGAAAATTGTTCTATTTTTAAAATACAAATTAATTGCACTAAATGTACCATTTTCTCAGATTAAGGTATGAGACATAGGTATGAGTGAACATCCCCTTTCAACCTTGCCTTTTCTAAGACTGTGTCTTAAAAGTAATCACAATCATTGGAGCACCCAAATAAGAAACAAAGAGAAGTGGACGTACTATAACCTATGCAACCAGAGAGCAAGTCACCTCAAATTTACCAACCAGAAAATCTAGTTCATTAGACTCTCATTTCTTTCACTTAGAACTTTACTGGATAGTAATAGGTCTTACAATAATTCTAAACAAAAAATGCCAATTTATGAAAAATTGAGTTACCTGATATAGTGTATATGTACTTGATGTCCAATTTAAAACAGCTAGAGCCCCTAAACAATTCCTGGTGTATCTTTCCCTAGTGCAAACAAATCTTGGCAAGCTGGAGAGCAAATCCTCAAAAAGGCCAATTTGTAATGTGCTGCGCTGTGGAAAAGAGTACTGACTGCACTTCACACTGATCAAAGATGTTGGCAGATCAACAGCTTGGGCTAGCCTCTCCAAGAACAGCTTTCGAATCCCCATTCTCAACTTTTGTATTTGCTTCTTCACTTGTATCGAGAGTTGAGGCTGTGAACATTAAAAGAAAATAAAGGCAGTTAAAGTTGGTTCATGATCACTCAAAGTTGTGTCATCACTATTATCGTGAGTCAAGGCACTTGTGAGTCAGCGAAACACATAGCAAAGAATTTGAAGGGCAAACAAAATGTTATCAAACAAATAGAGGCCTGGACCCATCAATTTACCTCGTTGTCCAAGGCCAGAAGAAAGCCTGTAACTGTCTATACAAATTTAAGCTGGCTGTAAAGAAGGAACATAAGCACATGTGCATTCTGTCCTGCTATACAGCTGTGAAACATGGAACTTGAAGATGAAAGCGGAAGACAAATAACAGTTTTAAAGATGTGGACTTTCTGGCGTATAGGTGCCATCAGTTGGAAACAAAAATATGTAGTTTGATGGTTAAAAAAGAGAAAGCTCCAATATTTTGGTCACATTCACATTAAGTTTTACAGTTTGCTAGGCAAGAACATTATGAAGGGCAGGGCAGAGGGAAAGAGACCTAGAGGCAGATAAAGGAACTGGCTAGATGACATCAAGAACTGGACTGAAATGAAGCATGAAGGCTTGTACAAGGGATGAATGGATTCCTGTTTCGCATCGCTTTAATCTCTTTAAGGATGATACCATTTGATGATGATGATGGAAGAATAGAGCCGACTTATAGTCACTTTCAGTAAGTTGGAGCTGACCACCTTTGTACACACTCAATGGTTATCTCTCACTTGTTTTATGCTGTCAGTCACAAAGTTGCTCATAATTGGTTCACACCTGTTGTGGTTGAGTAAAACATATGAAGGCCAATGTACAATGTTGATCTTAGTAAAAAGTAAACGATAATATGACATCTATTCTTTTCAACTGATTTCAATAGTTGGATTTAAACAAACTAAACAATTATCTTCTATAGTCTGATTAACTTTCAAATGTATTTAGATCAACTGAGAATTAATGTCCATGTGTGTATATACGTTTATATTTAAATTTTGCTCCATCTAGTTGTGTTAGTGCTTGCTTAATTGATTCTACATAAATATTTTTCACTGATAAATGTCATTTCATTTAGTACTGCTTTCAAACAATACATTGCCTTTTCTCCATACAATCCTTAGTAATGTTCTTGTGTTCTTTGCATTGCTTTAGGTTTAATATGTCATTATAAGAAAAGGGCCATAGTCATTTCCTTAAAAAAAAAGCAACCATACAAATACCCTATAAATATGTTCCTAGTTTCTTTGCCATTGAACCAGTTGCAATATAACTTATAGATCATTTTTGGTTAGCAATTCTGGTAGGAAAAAAACTGCATCCTTCTACTACCCAGAGGTGACACTGGGGCTTTCTGAAGAGGCTAGTCCTATACTATGCTTCATATTTCAACAAACACACACACAGTGAGTGGTCTTTCTGGAAGCCCATGCTCATTCCATCTTTCAGAAAAATTTGGTGTTTCAAAAGTGGCTATGCTAAACAGGGCTATTGTTGATGTAATTATGGTATCAGGTAAGAATAACACCATCACATCCATAATAGATTTGATTACCAATTTCTTTTTTTTTCATTTGCATGTTTTTTTTATCATTTAAAGAGAAAATGAACTGCCTCTATTCTATGAAAAAAAATGTAGGTGTATCAAAGATGCATGTGATCCAGTCTGTCAACTTTGTCTATTAATAGTATGACACTGTATTTTATTTAACAATCATGCTTGCTGAACCAAGCTTCTCTGATTCTTCAAAACTTGACCTGTCTGTATTTTGGGTCATTAAAAGGAGTCTATAAAAGAAGCAAAGTTAATTAAGCTCTAGAAGTTTATGGAAACCCAAATCTCATTAAACTAATTTACTTTGCGTGAAAATATTATCAAATTTTTAATGCCTACAAGCAAGATCCCAGCCTGTGAAGTTCTAGAACTGAGGTTCAGGTGGGAAATCTTCTGACGTGTTCCTCTTTTTTATATATTTTTTTTCTATAGAATCATACTGTGCCTCGACAATATAGCAGAACAGATGTTAAGCTTTCTGGTGATAAAGAATTGCCCTGGAATTCCATAAATAATTGGTTGTTAAGGAACCAGAACATTTGACTTGAGTTTTAGGAATTCATACAATAAAAAGATTTAGATTTTTGCCATAGGATAATAAAAATAAATTGATTTTAAAAACAGATTAACTGGTGTTTATCAACATCTCAAATCAGTTATTTTAAAATCATGATGATATGGGAATATCATTGGTTCTTATAGATGGGAGCTTGATTTACATGTACATGATTTGGCACAGGGGCAAGTGTCAAGACCTTAGCAGCAGCGGTCTGCTGTACTAATTTGCACAAATCGCCACATTAAAGGATTTTTACCTCAACTTTATACGAAATCCGTGACATGGTTGTGGGAAAGTCTGTGTTATAATGGGAGGAATGAAGCTTATAATCTCAAAGGCGTAAGAAATATGTTATGAAATATAGCACATTGTTTGGTTTCATTAGACATTAAATTGACACTCAAGTTAGCTATAACCAAAATACCAGCTAAATTTCAGATCTCAATTTAAACCTAGACTAAGAATCTAATGGTTTAGGCTGAGTAAAATTATGATAAATCATACCAATTGCAATGTTTTTGCAAATACTGATACATCTTTTTCTTGAAATTTATTTCTAGAGCTTTCATTTCTTATAAATTAAACATGATTGAAAACCCAAATCGAAGTAGCAAACAAAATGCTTCTATGGCAAAGATTGATAGCTGACATCTTTTTCCAAAGCATAAGCAAGCACATAATACCTGGTTGTCACAAACTGAACCACTCTGCCAGTCAAGTTGTGTATATTTTTTTTGTAACAAAGAAACTTTGTAAAAGTGCATGCATGGGTGCCTCTGTCTATGTTTGGACGCCATCAGCAAGTAAAGGGGTATCAGTTTAAATTCCTACCAACTTAGTTAAATTAATAATCACATTTTGCCTCCTCTTTGATAGCCAAGACAAATGACAAATTTTTTGCCTGACTATATATCTTAAATACTATTTTAACCTAATAAAATCATATCATACAATATAATACAAGATAGATAGTAACACAAAGTAATATCTATAGTAAATTGCTTTATGTGGACGAGTGATGAACTGTATTCACATGCATAAGTAAGAACCTTATGAATAACCATATGAAGGCAACTGGCCATTGATTAAGTTCCCAATTAAAAAAAATCCTTACCTTATCAAAAATCTCATCCAAACCCTGACTGAGCATGAGCATGCTACCCATTTCCAGTTTAGGTGTTAGTTGACTCAACCTTGAAAGGTAACTGAAGCTGAGCAAGATGTTTGAACTGAGGGTGTCCATGGCTGACTGATACCTGATTTCTACAACAGCAGCTGGTGCTTCAAAGCTGGCCTTGCCCACATCAAATCCTATAGCAGTGTATACTTCTTCTTTAAGGCTATTGTGAAGCTGAATACCTACTCCAGATACCTGCAAATGGATTGGACCAAAGAGTAAATGTAGGTCCCACCTAACACATAGAAGAAAGACATGCACTAAGAAACTCACATATAAGATAGCAAACATTTTACTACGATAAAATTACCTATTTGCTTTAGTGGCATGTAGTTGATTGTAACAGTTTTTGTTTTTTTTGAGTACATTATTGAATCTTAGTTCTGGTGGATAACTTTGTGATGATGATATCTATCTTTCAAGCAGAGTATATAAAACAACATTTTGTCTCTTTGAGTATTGAATAAACTGAATCTAAAAAGTTACAAGTCGCAAATGAGAGAGGGTGAAACAATGTACTTCAAATGCTCACAAGGCACACAAACTTCTCAAACAAATAATATCACATGATTATTGAGAACAAATTAAAAAAAAACATTCAACAAGGATATAGTCTACATCTTCATTAAATTTTGAAAAAAATAAATGTAAAGGAATTAAAAATTTCAGAGTCAGCTCTTACACTTTTGCAGTCCAACCATTTTCCAAAAACACCTTTATTAGTAGTATGAGTGACGCACATATCAATAGCCCCAAATATAGTCTATCAAAAACAATCCTGCAGCAAGATATTTTCAGATCTAGTTTTCTTTATATAGCTACATATTTTGAATTTTCCTGTTACAAATTGTTGTTTAATAGCTGTTTAAAATCAAAAGATTTAATGAAAATGCTCTCTTCTTAGATGCACTGTATTATATGGTCAAAATTCATACATGTCTAAAACTCAACATCAGGCAGTTCTTTAATTTCAGATAAACTATCAGTAACTGTCGTAATTTTTAATATATTAATGTGAATTTTGCAGCCGATTCGATCCTTCATATATTTATTGTTTGAAAAAACTCCAAAGAAAACAAAACATATACTTGAAAAATTCTGTTGAACAGAGGAGTTCAAACACAGGTGTAATTTAATGCTATCTTCCAGAAAGCTTAAATATCAGTGAGATGATTATTGTGTTTGATGCTCTAAAATACTGATTGTTTTCTGCTACATCACTATACATCATACACAAAAAAAATTTCATTGTTCATACCCATGTAACTTTGCCAATAGCAAAGAATGATTATTTAAAAAGAAACAAATAGTAATAATGAAAAAAATTGTTCCATTATATACATAACAAAACCTTTGAAGTTTTTTCTGAAGTGATATTTCAATTTTCTATAGGTCCCAGATGGTAGATACAATGTATGATTTCATATGAGCTCATGCCAAAAGAAGCGTACGTTACATTCCAACACAAAACAAGGTCTAAAGCAATATTAAAAGAGCTTTTTTTTTTGTTTGCAGGATCTACTTAATCTTATATAAAGACGGATACTAATATAACAGGATCAGTGTTTGTTTCAGGTTTGAACTAAATATGGCTTTTATTTTCCTTATGATCATCATTTTAAATAGCTGTATTAAAAATAATGATGATAGAGTGATTCATTGACCCTTAAATACCATATGAAAGACTATTGAGCAAAGAATCAAGATTATGATAATGGCTAGTTTAGGTAAGAAAAATTTACTTTTGACACTAATATAAGACGAAAAATTGAAGCTGTGAACAGATTTTAAAAAGTTGACTTGGACAGGATCTGTACTATTGTAGAAGTGTTTATCCCAATATGCATCAATGATTATGTACTGCAATAATCTTTTTCTTTTTGCTCTCTTGTAGGAAAAATACAGTAACATTCTTGGCATTTTCTTTTCTTCAGAACTTTTCATCTCCCTCATCACATTTGCCAGCATCTATAAAATAAGATCTCAAAACATATGGATATATGAAATAAACTAAAAAAATATAATTAACTGAGTGTTTATTGTGTTTACTCACTAGTCTAAGAAATTTAAGCATCATTTCTTGGCTGCTCTCTTCTTCTTCCAAAATCTTGGTTAGATTAGGCAACAGTTCAAGCAAACGATTATAGTATGCAAAAATTGTATCTTTATTTGTCAGGTCAGCTGCCATGTGATGTCCAATCATCTGATAGGATACATAAAAAAATCTTCAGCTTTGGTAAGTGAAAATTGTTTAACCCAGAGCTTATTTGTAAAATTGAAATTGCATTTATACAGAGTACGCCACCTTAACTGTTTTTCAAACTCTTTTCAGATTGCCAAATTGATCATTTTGAAACCGCTTTAGCTGGTTATAGTGAAGTTTACTAAACCTTGCCATACCTTCAACTTAACTTACCATTTTGGGACCAGGCCAGCATAATAAAACATTTGATAAAACTGTTATCTTGTAAAAGCATTTTTTAGATGAGCATTCAAATTTTGTAGATTTTTTTTTACAGAAAAGCAATGTAGCCAAATTTGCTAAAAAATATGGATTTAACTTTTTTCTTAAAATCAAGTCATAAAGAAAAGTCACTCTAGAGTGAAAATTATTATAATTCTTTAAATTTAACCATCAATAATATAAAAAACTTAAGATCTAAAACTATATATTTAAAGAAGAATAAACTGTATATTTATCTAAGACTGAACAGCTGAACTAATATTTCATGTAAAATAAAATAAAAAAAAAGACCCCTAAAAAATTAAATAAAAAAAGAAAATTGTTTTTTAAATATTGTACAAAGCAAAAAGGGTTTTACAAATGACTAAAAAAAGAGTTATCAATCAGTGTCCCTGTCTTTGTCTCTCTTTTCAAAACATTTCTCAACAAAATTTGTATGTGAGCATTTTGTAAAACTTAGATTCATAAGAATATATTATGAAAAATATGTGATTAGAGATTTAGCATTCACTGTCTGCCTCTGCAATAAAGTAGAAATTATGATGTCTTGTCCATCAAAAAATCATGATAAAAAAAGACGTGTCATGTGTAAATTTTAACAAACAATAATTCTTTCAGAAAATAAAGTGTGTTGAAGAAGCAGTAACATGTAATTGTTTTTTATTGGCACAATAAAAATAGAGAAAAAAAGATGTAAAGTGCAGTAATAAACCTAAACCTCTTTTTCTTTTTTTTAATTTTGCCTTACAACAAATTGAAGTAGTAGTAGTTGAAGCAGTACTGAGAATGACCAGTATTTTCAAGATTGGGTTAAGTGACCTGCAGCATGTTCAAAGCCATTGTAAAAAGTCAGAGGTCGTTTTCTGTCTTTTTACATGAACACAAGGTTTAAAATGTATTTAATTCCTAAATGACTGACACATAATTCTAATTCAGGACCTATCATGTGAGATTTACAAATTTAAAAAATCAATATCACATTTAGGTTATACATATGTGTATTAAAATTTTTTTTTCTTTTGTTGATCCCTGTAGAAAACAGTAGTACAAAATTTGAATGCCTCAAAAACAGCCAGCCTTTCTTAGACCTCAGTGCATTATGTATGTACATTTTTTAATTGTTATTTTCTATCAAACAATCATACACACAAATGCAATTTCTCTTTTTTTTTTTTCAACTAATATTACCTGAACTAGCAGGAAGACATCAACTTCTGCTATCACTTTGTATAAAAGCTCTGTATTAATGCTCTGTAGGCAGTAGCTCAATTTATTAAAAGTTACATGTTTCAGATTTCTTGATTGACAGCATTCCAAATTAGCTTTGCAGGATTCAGTGACTTTTTCTAGAAGATGAGAAAGTGGCCATGGGTGTTCCGAGGAAGTGGCAAGACTCAAACCCATCACTGGTAAGTCATTCAAGCACATTTCTTCCTTCATCATACCATTTAATGAACTCAATCCAAGATCATGTAGATACAGAAGTCCATGGGTATTCAAAAGCTGGTATGTCATAATGAGTATCCCTGGGGTTACACTGGATGAATCAAGCTCTATTCTTCTCTTCACAATCTTTGAAAGAAGTTTCAAAGTTTCCTCCCCCAATATAGGACTGACATTTACCAAAGCCCAACAAAGATTAAATAAATCAATTTCATCTACAGGACTGTGTGACAATACTGTATGGATGACGTCAAGTAGAGGTCCTTTTATCTCAAAATTGTCCTGAAACTTACAACAAACATCTGTTACAAGAACTATTTCTCTAAGGGTAAGGACATCAATATTGGTCAAACAATTATCAAGTAAAATGTTACAGATTTCTGAGTCCCTTGATACAAACAAAGAGCTCAAGCAATTCAATAATGCTGCTTGGTCTCCTTTAGGTAGAGTGTTCAGCCTAGATATGATGAAAAACATAAAATGTTCCCATTTTGGGCCAGACGTCAATCTTCTTACTTTCTCTAATATTGATGATGTAAATTCTAATTGTTTCATCCTAAAATTAAAATTTTCTGATAAGTAAGAGAAAGACAGGCTGGCAAATACCAGTTTTTTATATTGATCCGCAACAGCTGAGATCTGATGGTCAAAGAGAGAATTCTGATTTATTTGGGTGTTAATAAAATCCAACAGAATCTCTGGAGTTTCGCATTTCTCTACATTGATTGAAGGCTGTAAAACTGATGCAGAACCATGTGGAGTTGATGCTGATAAAAGCTTTTCCTTCTCTTCATGAGGCTGGCGTTTATGGGCTGAGCTATGACCATTTGAACTAGACTTAGCTGTTGTTGAGCAGTGACGAGAAGAAGGCAACCAATAAATAGATCTATTAGGTTGCAAATGTAAACAATCATTTGATCTTGATATAAGTGCCTGCAAGCAGTTTCCATTGTGGTGAGATTTTATGTGACAAGAACTGTGAGGCCAACAAGAGTAAAAACAAGTTTTTACTTTTGCTTTGGCATGAATCTCAGTCTGATAGAGTGAAATATTATCGTTTATGACAAAGTTGGCCAATGATAGCGGTATAGGCTTATATGCCCAAGCGCCAAGAGGACACCTGTTGGGTAAAAAACACAGAAAATCTAAATGCAGATCAGGATGTACTGCTTGCTTTAAAAAGTCCGAGTGCGAGGAAACACTTGTCTCAGCAATCTTCAAACGTCCTCTCCAACTTTTTGCATTGGTTGAGATCAGCAGCTGAATGTTTTTTAAAATAACATAATTTATTTGGAAAAAGCAATGGTTAGCCATCAAGGCAGGTCAAACTGAAATTTAGATCTATAAATTCTCGGTCTAGAAATTTAGAATCTAGATCTAGATCAAATCAGTTAAAGATGTCGAGATAGTCAATGTTGTCACTTGATGACGAAGTCGAATATAATCTAGATCTAGATCGAGACCAGTAACGAAGAGATTGTATGTCAGATATAGAACTGAGGGATTCCCTTGGAAAAAAATCGTAGCTGTAGAGTCTATAAATTTCGGCATACTGAAAACAGAACGAAATATAAATTATACTTTCGGTTTCGAAGTCAGATTCTCACAATTTGGTTGAGAAGGGGGTACAAAATTAAATAATATCGATACCTTAGCATGCGATGATATGGAATCTGGTGTATTCCGATTCTACTCATCATTGGTATCGAACTATTGTTTCAAAGAAATCTATAAATAGGTTACCACTTTCTCAATGACATTGAATGGAGGAGCTTAGTGTTAGTTAAAAAAAAAAAAAAATACGATGCACCAACCTTTTTTATGCAACGAATGCATTGTAAAAAAAAAATCCGACTTATGACTTTACCCCCCCCCCAAAAAAAAAAAAAAAAAAAAAAAAAGAAAGAATAAAGGGGGGATACGTTTTAAAAAAAAGTTTTAATGTAAAAATTTTGATCATGAACTTCAGTAGACTTTTTCTGTTACTGTTCAAACGATAACTCTGTCAAATATTACTTTGATCGTTTAAAAATAATTTCTAAAAAATAGTAAAAATATCTGCAACAATGGAAAGAGAAAAAAAAAAAGACGTCAACAATCATTTTTGTTGTACTTTGCAACCTACCGATGCAATCCAATACCATTGCTTTTTGTTTTGTTAAACTTTCAAAAGGCTATTTAAGTAAGTGAAAACTACAATATAGAATGAGCGTTGTAGCAACAGCGTAGACAGTGGTTATGGTGCTGGTGGTTTTGGAGCTAGTGTTTGCAGTGAAGTAATACTAGTAAGCCTTGTTGTAGTAGTAGTAGTAGTAGTAGTAGTAGTAGTAGTAGTAGTAGTAGTAGTAGTAGTAGTAGTGGTAGTAGTGGTGGTGGTAGTAGTAGTAGTAGTAGTAGTAGTAGTAGTAGTAGTAGTAGTAGTAGTAGGAGCAGCGGCAGCAGCAGCAGTAGCAGTAGTAGTAGCAGTAGTAGTAGTAGCAGTAGTAGTAGTAGTAGTAGCAGTAGTAGCAGTAGTAGCAGTAGTGGTAGTAGTAGTAGCAACAGTGGCGGCGGTAGTAGTAGTAAAAGTGGTGGTGGTGGTAGCAGTAGTAGTGGTGGTGAGTGAGTAGTGGTAGCGGCAGCAGCAGCATCAGCAGCAGTGGTGGTGGTAGTGGTGGTGGTGGTAGTAGTAGTAGTGGTAGTAGTAGTAATTGGTGGCGGTGGCAGTAGCAGTAGTAGTAGTCGTAGTAGTAGTAGTAGTAGTAGTAGTAGTAGTAGTAGTAGTAGTAGTAGTAGTAGTAGTAGTAGCAACAGTAGCAGCAGCAGAAGTAGTAAAAGTAGTGGTGGTAGTAGTAGTAGTAGTAGTGGTAGTAGTAGAGCAGTAGTAGTAGTAGTAGTAGTAATAGTTGCAGCAGTTTAAGTAGTAGTAGTAGTAGTAGTAGTAGTAGTAGTAGTAGTAGTAGTAGTAGTAGTAGTAGTAGTAGTAGTAGTAGTAGTAGTAGTAGTAGTAGTAGTAGTAGTAGTAGTAGTAATAGTAGTGGTAGTAGTAGAGCAGTAGTAGTAGTAGTAGTAGTAGTAGTAGTAGTAGTAGTAGTAGTAGTAGTAGTAGTAGTAGTAGTAGTAGTAGTAGCGAGAATTTTAAGAGCTAGAGTTTTAGATAGTGCTCAGCAGTGGCTAAGATTATCCTTTAAGAGAAAATGAACGAAAAATACCTGCTTTTGTAAAATTAGAGCCATCGGCAGCTATCGCCTTGCCTTCCAAAGCTTATACCAATACGCCACGACTCTTCCTTAATTAAAAGAGAGGTTCATGGCGAAGGTATTAAGCCTCCCTGAGTGACTTGCAATCTTGATTGGGAAGATCCGAATCGCACCAAAGACAACCATTGAATCTGGAAGACTAACACTTGCTAATATACATAAACATCTAGGACGAGCAATAACAATATGTATGCCTAAAGAATATCGTAATTTCAAATTTAGATATAGAGGAGGCACCCACTGGTTAAATTATAAGTAAGAATCATAAGGGTTAGAATTTTAGGTAGTGCTCAGCGGCGGTTAGGATAAGACTTTAAATGAAAATGACCATCAGCAGTAGTAATAGAAGTAGTAGTAGTTGTAGTAGAATTAGTAGTAGTAGCAGCAGCAGCAGCAGCAGCAGGAGTAGTAGTAGTAGTAGTAGTAGTAGTAGTAGTAGTAGTAGTAGTAGTAGTAGTAATAATAGTAGAAGTAGTAGTAGCAGTAATACCGGTATTAGTAATCGTAGTAATAGTAGTACATTAGTATATAAATATATATAGTAAGAATTATAAGAGCTAGAATTTTAGGTAGTGCTCAGCAGTGGTTAGGACAAAGCTTTAAGTGAAAATGACCGAAATGCTTGAATTGTGGGATTAGAACCATTCATTTGTATTTGCTTCGGCACCCATCGCCTTGCCTCTCAAAGAGTACATAGCTTATACCAATATGCCACTACGCTCCCTAAAAAGAGTTTCATGTCGAAGGTATTTACTAAGCCTCTTTGAGTGACTTGCAATTTTGATTGGGAAAGCCCAAATCGCACTAAAGACAACCATTGAATCCGGAAGCAACACACTCCGGTAGCCTCGCGATTTCTTAACTACTGTTTCTAGACAGTTTAGCCCGATATTTACCCTACACAATTTACAGCTGGGGTGCCGTTTTCGGGTGAAAAAGTTCTAGATAAGTCTCCTTGCATTGTTTTCATTTTTCTCCCTAAAAAATGAAATATCTGCTTGCACGGATTCCTTAAAATGAAATGAAATATTCCATATTCTTCTAAACAATTTTCCTAATAGAATTCTAGCCTTTTCTCTCGTCTTTTTGACTGCTAGGCTTTATATCTGTTCTGCAGTTTTCTAGAAAGCTACAACGGAGTACTATAAAGACCATAAGTACAACATTATTGTACGGATTACTATAAAGACCACACATCACTCTGATACAGTTTCTCAAAGATCTGTTCGTAATAAAACGAGCTGAGAAGAGGACATGGCTGAAGAGTTCCTTCCTGAGCACTAGCTCCATAGATTGACGGACTAGGGTTCCCTATCCCGCGCGCAGATAATAAAAATGGCTGTGTGAGGGAGAAACGCTTCCACGTACCTAGTAAAAGCAAGAATCATTGCGCAAGACGTCAGCAAGACTATTCAATTTATTCAAATTTTTTTCAGATTAATTTTTTGACTTTGAAACATTAGTTCAGGGCAGAGCTAAAATGAGCGAGGTTATTGAAAGGTCACATACAGGTGGACAGGCGACGTGAAATTTGAAAGTGACCCTTGTTAACTTTCAGTATATATGGGAATAGCATTTTGCAGCAGTTGCGCTCCTGAATTTGTAGGCCTCAAGTGGAATAAATAGGGAAAACTTTTCGCTTGTTTAGAAACGGATAATACTCAGAACTTGCAAGAAGTGAACATTGCGTTGTGTAACAATGTAGGTCTTCATTAATGATACTTTATTACTTTATAGGGTTGAAAAGTACTTTATATAGAGTCCATAATCTCTAGTTTTTCCATGCAGCGCTCGTTAAACACATATTTCACGGCCTTTCTTTCACGCTAAAACGAACTATTTAAAAAAAAAAAAAATTCAAGGCCAAGACTTTCTCCTTTCCCGCCTTAACCTAAGCTTAAGGACTGAAAAATGGAAAAACGCTAAAAGAACTCCTAGTTTTGGACATAATGTAGAACTGTATCCTATGTGGTTCTATCTTAAAGTTAAATCAATTCAAATCGGGCTCGAAGATTATGCGCACTGGAGACAAAATACGAATGCTGTGCAAAATACCGGTCCTCGTTAGACGAGTATATATCGACACAAACCACTATTACTGATTGAAAGTTACTGACATCGATAAAAATAAATGAATACTGATTGTTCCCTCGCCTTCACCTGTATAATAATTATAGCTTAAGTTTAAAACATTATCAGTCGTCTTCTAAGCTTGATTAAAAATTTATAAAAGTCCAGAAATATAATTATTGTTCGTAGTCATATGATGTGTTGCGCACCTAAACAAAAGGAATGGTGGATGAAATTGGAAGTTGACCAATAAAACGAGGTACAAAGTGATAAATCAAGAAAGCAATAATGATAAAAAAAAAACCCAGCAATATAAAAGGCAAAACAATAAAAAAAACAAAAATGTACATTTTGCTCTGATTCACTTCAGACAAAACATTTGTAATAAGATCATTGTCACTGTTAAGGTGAGACTGTCTTACTAAAGCGAATTCACAGGACAGCACGAAAGGGTTGCAATGTAACAGATAACACAAATGAAATAAAAATAAACAGGAAAATAATGAGATTAAAAAAAATAACAAAAAGGGTAACAACTTGACATTTTCTTAATAAAATCGTATATTTACAATAATACTTTGAAAAAAAATGTGTGTTTGTATGTGTGTATATATATATACACACACACACACACACACACACACACATATATATATATATATATATATATATATATATATATATATATATATATATATATTAAACACCGCCCACGGCTTGTCAGAATAATCTGCTTGAGTTCTAGTACTAGGCTTAATGCACGTGCTTCCAATGCGAGCCTCTGTGGGCGTCTCACAAAAGAGTTATCCCACTTTCCCGATCCTAAGGGTAACAAAATAATGCAACCGGTTCGAAAATTCGGTAGACAACCAAAAGAACTGTCAAGAGATACTGTAAAGCGAAATCTAGCGTTAACCAAAAGCCTCTACCAAAAGCGATCAACATGAATATTATACATCTAACTTACTTCAGTAATAACCAGACAATACAAATAACTTACATCCGGTCTTACGAGCGGGTAGCACAACACAAAGTTTACAGCAAGCAAAATGTCCCTACTCACTGCCACAGTAAAAACCTTTGTTCTGCGCACCCCCCACTTGTGGGCTTTGCCGCGAGATTAACGATCACGAACCTCACTCAATCACATTCAGACACAATGAAAATACGTCATGGACATTTTCATACAATAAATTTCACATGAAGCTGAAATCCGCAATGTATTTTGACAATACGATCCAAATCATTCTCACAACAGATTCTGAAAAAAAAAAAAACCAATAAAACAAAGTAAAACAATAAAGAATGTTCAAGTTGCAAATTAGCAAATAATGTAAGCAATCCAATTGCAATAGATGTAAAACAACAACAAAAAAACAAAACAAAACAAAAAAGAAGCAAACAAAAAAAAAAAAAACAAGTCAAATTACGTTCACTTACAATCATCATCTTCGAGCAAGTCTATTATTTATTCATCGTTATATTATTAAACTTCGAATCTAAAACCCTTGTGGTCTCCTCTGAGACAAATACAGCATCCTAATGTAACCCGGAAAGGAGGTTGATAGAATAACTTATGCACGCAAGAGCGCTCAATGACCAATTCTGTGCCAAAGTTGCCGTGCCCTAAGTAAACGCAATGGTAGACTATTCTAATCAAAGATAAAAAGGTCAAGGTTATCTAGATTCTAGAAGAAATGTTGATAGATTATGGAAGAAAAGGTGATCACGTGAATGAGCTCGTCACATGATTGGGCACCAGTATGAAAATGACGGTAAAGTTTTGTTCCGTTGAAAGTTGACAAAACAAAATGTACTTGGTGAGATGTAACTTCAGAACAAAGTATAAACTTTACTTCAAGCAAATCGTATAATTAGTGTACAATTCGCTTAGAGTGGTCCGACTTTGCGAGGAAATAGAAATGGGGTTTGGTGAATCTTCAACAAACGCATTTTTTATTTACCTATCATAATTTATGCAATCCCGTTAGATCAGTAAAAACAAATGCCGGAACATGTAACAGTAGGCTTAAGTTAAAACATTGATTTATCTGATTATAACTAAACTCATTATTCACTATACACCTTGAAAAATACATGGAATGTGGGAAATTTCATCATTATGTTCTCTAGCAAACCATTGGTGCATCGCTATCATTATTATACAGCGACACGTTTTATTTTTATTATCTTCATCTTTATCAATCATTTTCGTATTTCATTGGCATCATGTTCATCAGAGTACACAATGTCACTCACATGACACTATGCTTAGGCCTAATATAATTAACCATTATCACTCTAACCATAACAACATAGAATTATGTATTTCTGAAAGGCTTTTCCATTGAATCTCAAAGAAAATGAGTTAACCTCTTTTCATGAAAATAAAAATAATTGAAACAAAAAATTTAATAAAACACACTAAATTGTTGAGTTCATAGCTCTGTTACTACAGAATACCGGTACTAAAAAGATAGTTTCGCTGGCTCAAGACTGAAGCAAAATTGTAGAGGGCCATGTGGTGCAGTATCACAAAGCCTCAAGTAGATTCAGAATTAGCTAACTCGAAACAGGGTGACAAATTTCTTTATCTCACACAGCTAAAAACACAATGGCGCATTCGCACAGATTCCAACAATCTGTAATGGATAAACAACAAATTAACGAGGACGGGCAGATGTCCCGACTGATAAAAAAATTCAATTTTTCTGTTCTTTCTGCGGTTGCTAGGGTCATCAGACATATTAGTTTTGGTCACAATAAACTTCTTTTCCATGACAACGATCATAAAACCTCCAGCCATTTTCATAGCCTATATATATATATATATATATATATATATATATATATATATATATATATATATATAAATTTACAGTTTCCGTGGTTAATTTTCTACTGAGATTTAACCCAAAATTTTTTTCAAATTTCTCAATACATAAAAATGGAGAAATTAACACGGTTTTAACTTAAGTCCGGCCTGAAATCGGCGCCTCTCCGCTACGGACTGAGGCCGTAACAGATCACTCAAACTTTCATTATCATAATTTAAAAATAAATCACTAAAATAATATGAGACATCCTCCAAAATAAAAAGATGCACCTGATGCCAAATCTTTCCATACATATTTAGATCTAGATTCTAGACCTAGACTTAGATCTAGCTAGATATAGATTTAGATCTAAATCTAGTACGTCTGATGAAAACGCAGTGACTATTGTGCCGTTTGCGACTACTTGTGCTAGATCTGGATTTAGAGATTTACAGTGTATATTCTTCATACAATAATTATTTAGCGAAGCCAGTCTAACCAAAGCCTAGCCTATCCGATGCATAAGAGGCACGATATCGTAAATCTACATCTAGCCTATGAAAGATCACCCAACTAAGCTTGAATAATTATATTGAATTTTAAAGACATTAATAATGGAATAAAGTTAACTAAAGGGCAGACAAACCCGCACATAGATCTAGATTTAATAGTTTACCAACTTAATTGTATTTATATAACTTGACTCCAAACCCCTTTTTTTAACTTATAAGCCATGGAAAAGAATTATAAAGCTTTAAATGTAAGATTAGGAAAAGAAAATGTGTTCAGCATCTCGGAAAATTTTCGAAAAAAGAAAAACTGAACAAAATAAAACCAGCAAGCACCAACACACGCACAAACACCACAATGAGCTCATTTCTTATTTATTTTCACCTTATAGGCAGTAAAGCTTTTAGAAAAAAAAGTCTGCAAATATTAAAAAATGTGCAACTATTATGAAAATAAATGATTATCAATTTGTAGAACAATATTCCACAAGAACACCATTGTTTACAACATAGGATAAATAAAGTTTCCACCTTCTTTGACTAAAACAGTTATGGCGCCACCGGAAAATTACGAAAATACCCGGGACATCAAGAAGCCCCTGTCTGTGAATCTGTCCGTTCCTTTATTTGTGGGCTAAACTATGTTGATATTCTATACTCTGTTTAAAAACAAGCTGGCCTCGCCCCATTTCTATTTTTGGATTGAAAACTCCCGCAGAGACGCCCACAAAGCAAGTATCATTCTAGCGTGAGATACACCTCGATTCTAATGAAATAAGCAGTCAGAGTATGCATCGCTTTCCCAACTAAGCCAATTCGTGCTCAATCTAAAGCTAAAAAAATCATACGCATAAAGAAGTGCAACAAGGCAAGTAATATGTAGATCATCATTCTTTCATGCTGTTAAGTAAGACGCTTGAGCTTGATATATTCATTGTTTTCAGCTCTACCTGTACTTTCAGCTAAATTTAAAAAAAAATAACACGAAATGACTATAGGAATTTTGACATGAAAGTTTGCGTTCACTCTAAAAAAAAAAAAAGACGGGGCGACATTCTTTCGAGCTTGAAATACGAAGAGCCAAAAAAATATTATTTTTTCTCAAGCACATGAATCACAGGTTGAAGAACAGCTCATCATATTTGCTCCAATCTTTTATCCATTTCAAATCCAAAGATACTAAAAATTGGTTGATTTGCTGAAAATCGCTAAATTTACTTGCAACATAGATCTACTAATAAAAGAAAGAACCGATCGCAATAAAGTTCTACACGGGATCTTCAGAAAAGTAACTGTCATTATATGACTTAAAAAATCTGTAAGAAAAAAATCTATTGCAATTATCGAAGCAACAGAAAGGAATAATAGGGAAAGGTAAAGTTATATATATATATATATATATATATATATATATATATATATATATATATATAGAGAGAGAGAGAGAGAGAGAGAGAGAGAGAGAGAGAGAGAGAGAGAGACAGACAGACAGACAGACAGACAGACAGACAGACAGAGAAAGAGAGAGAGAGAGAGAGAGAGAGAGAGAGAGAGAGAGAGAGAGAGAGAGAGACAGAGACAGAGACAGAGACAGAGAGAGAGAGAGAGAGAGAGAGAGAGAGAGAGAGAGAGAGAGAGAGAGAGAGAGAGAGAGAGAGAGGCAGCGTGAAAGAAAAAGTGATAGAGCGAGTGAGCGAGAGATGAATAGATAAACAGACAGATAAATAGATAATTAGACATATAGAAAGATAGACAGATAATTATTTATAATTCTAGACACTTCTAGAAAAAGGAGCAAAGGGATTCTTTAATCAAAAAGCGTTTGCCGCCATAAAAATTCAAGATCTTGTTATTTGAACTTCTTTTTGGTAAAAGTGAAACTTAACATCAAGAAAAATTTCAACACATTCTCAGGTTGGAAAAGAGCAAACGAGATACTACATAGAGACAGATTATCTTCTTAATTACAATGGCTTTTCACAAAACGTGGATAGCTGCGCGACAAAGATTTCATGGGGAGAAGGATTGAGTCGCGAAATGATTTTATCGGGCTTTGTTGGAAGTTACAGCCGTTTAAATTTTTTTTTCGGTCTTTCAAGCTTCCAGTGTACTTTGTGTACTTTGGCGTGGTCATATAAATTTTCAGAGGGTGGATTCAGTTTGAAAACGATTCCTTTTCTTCCCGACTGCTATTTTAATCCCACGAATACAATGCAACGCATGTGTATCGGGTTTCCTTTTCATTTAAATCAAAATTAATGGTTGCTGAATAAGATACTCGTCGACTGACTCTTGACTGCCATTTTTTTGTGTGTATTTCAACGTTTCTAGAGAATGCAGCTTTTTCCTGTTATTAGATTTGCGATTTTACCATGTTTCCCTGTAAAACTAAATCAATTTAAAAAGAATTCTCGGAAATAGCTGTATGACTAGTCTTTTGACTCTGATGATAACACACTTTGCCTTCATAACATGCTGTGAAATAGCCTATAGGAATATTGATCCTGTGATTCCATATTTACAGGGTCTTTAAATCTTTTGAAACTGTTGTACTACGTTCATGTTGCGGTGTGATCCTAAGGTCCTACATCTCATGAGTCTGTGGACCTGAAGTCTTGTTTTTTTTTCTGGTCTTCAGGGCTTGCGTTCTTTTATCGCGTAGTCTAATGGTTCTAGTTCTATGATCCTGTGGTTTTATTGATTATGACTCGTATCTCTCTGTAACTAGCAATCTATTATCGCATTTCCTTTTGACTCTGTGGCCATTAATACAGACTTATGGTTTTATGATCCTGTGACTTTGTAGACCTATGACTCCATGGTCACACGACTCTGCAGTCCAATGAGTTTTTGACCTTACGAATTCAAAATAGTCCTATGGCTCTGTCGTTATATCGTTTTGTGGCTTTGCGATCCTATGACCTTTTAAAACATAAATTACAATAGAATAAGATATAAATCTTTCACATCCAATAGTATAAATCCAAGCTCTAAAGTTTCTTTTTACAAGGGTTTATCCTTTTCACCTCAACTTATTATGGATGGAATTGAAGATACATTTTCAATTGAAATTGATTAAAAAAAAAAACCCAAACTTTTAGGGATTGTCATATAGATTGTACATGTCACATTCACTCCCTAACTGCCAGAAAAGGTGAGGCACACACTTAGCACTTTTACTCAGTGATTTATATCAATTACAAACCAATCAATTGTTGAGGTTTGAATTACGATCGGTACTGCTGATCAGATTTGACATACATGAGAAGAATTCATGAAATTGACAAAGGCTTTGGTCATTATGGTAGGAATCATGTTGGTGTGGATTAGATCATATGTATATATATATATATATATATATATATATATATAAATATGGAATATTAAGAGAGATATATTGACGTTCATCGCTATAAAATTCAGTTATTTTTCAAGCATATACGAATGAGAGATTAGAGTTCGCCCAAGAAACAAACTGTTCATTTTTAGTACGGTTTAAGTAGAAATTAACCAGCTATTAAAAAGATACTTGAAACTTTTGAGATTACAATCACACAATCATCTGATATTCAGTTGCCAGGGTAAACCTGGTGGCGGAAATTTATAACTTACCATTCAAATAATTACAAATATTTTAGATGAGGCTCCAACTAAACCAAAATAAAGCAATTTAAGAAAACCGAGCTCACCTGTTGGATGCTCCTACTTCTCCCTTACTCTGTGCCTCCCCTCCCCCCCTCTCTCTCTCTTTATCTATCTCCCCCCCCCCTCTCTCTCTCTCTCTCTCTCTCTCTCTCTCTCTCTCTCTCTCTCTCTCTCGCTCGCTCGCTCGCTCGCTCGCTTTCTCTAAAGTCACAATCCCACACTCACTACCAGACTTCTCAAACACCCGCCCACTATAAACCAAAAGTTTTATAAACTGAGCAAACTGAATAGGTTCAGAGAACTGCATTGTGGGCGCTGGAAAGGTTTATTTGACATTTTAGTCTTATCGCATTTTCTTGACAAAGGAATTTTTCTCAGTTTTAATGATTTGAAAAACAAAATATTTCTGGAAAATTTAAAAACAGGCGTAAGTCAGGGAGGGAAAAAAGAACTTCAAGAGGTAAGAAGAGTCCCCTTTAAAAGATCGAGAAGTCATCGTCTCTGCATAGCTACCTTTATCAACCAGGCAATGAAGGCTTTCTTTAAGAACCAGTGTAGCTCGAGAATACAACGGTTTGACAGTTTCTAACAAGCCTCTGCAACTCAAGGAAAGTTAGTCACAGTTTTGTAACCCCTTAAATAAGACAATCTCTTGATTACAGCAGTGCGAGGAAAAGTAACGGATTCATTACCTCCCAGCAAAAAAAAAAAAAGAGAATAAAAAATAAAACAGTGAGTATTAGATCTATTTAAATATAACTCCATCTCGTTATGCTTTTTTTCACACCCATTGTTTTATGATTTATGCAATGATAATTTTTACAAGCTGATATTTCCCAAAGAATAAACAGGTTTCTTAGATTATATCCGGTTTTAAAATAAATGATAGCTACATAATAATACTCGACGAGGAACAACATCCTTTAAGATCCAGATGTTGATCTTCGTTTTAATCTCTTGTTACATCTTCTCATGCTATATGTAGATCTTTTTGAAAAATATCAGCCCACAAGTTTGAGTTCTCGTCGTAGATCTTGCATAAGAACAAATCAAAATAAAGGAAACTATTCTCTAAAGTCACCAATTTCATCTTATTACATGCTATGTGATGCAATACATAATTATGTCATGATGATTGAACAGATATATTGCAGTTATAATGTTTTATTTTCAGTTTTAGGTCATATTGCCCGTACAAAATGTTTTATTTTATTTATGAATAGCTGATAAATTATAATATTAAAGGTTGTACAAAGAAAGGAAAATGCTTTTTCTGCATGGTGTTTTTCGGTTGACAGACGGTTA
>JAWDGP010000898.1:242500-305000 GCA_033675545.1 Elysia crispata
CTTAATCGTCTATTTGTCAAACAGCCCCACGTAGGTCGCTTAGTTTTCAGTCTAACATAAATTCTAAATAATTCAGGCGAGTTGGAATAAGAAAACGAAATGATAAACTTGAGAAAAATATGCTAATCAATCTAGTTAACAATTTAAAGTACCAGAACACATTTATAATATTTATAATATTTATAATATTTAGAAATTTATAATATAGACTTGAAAGCTGAAAAATTATTTAAAAAAGAAGAAGTTCTCATATTGTTACCCTCTTTGTATTGCAAGGCGATCTTGATAAAAAAAAGTTTGAGAGTCAATGTATCGTTTATGCAAAATGCTACAATTCAATCAATCAGGCGCCTTACTCTTTAGCGTAGGCAGTCATGACCTTCCACGCATCTCTATCCCTCATCGCTTTCAGTGCTTCTGTCACTCTTCCTGCTTTGAGCCAGATTGTTAATCTATCCAACATCTTTTCAAACTTTTCCCTTGTTGCATTTTCGTTCTACCCTTTCAGTTTTCACAATAATATTATACAATTATATTCTAGTTTCTCTCTTCTCATCACATGGCCAAAAAAGGTTGCTTGGCGTTTACATATTCTATTTATGGATGGTCTTGTTGTGTCGGCTTCATGTGACACTGTTTCGTTTGATTTCTTTGCAGGCCATGAGATTCGTAGCATTGTCCGTAAAAACCACATTTCTTTTGCCTCCGTTTCTTTTGTAACTGTTTTGAAATTGTCCAGGCCTCGCATTCATACATCAACACTCACGGGCTCCTCTTCTCATATGAATGGAGATGTGATTATTTGTAAGTATTGATTTCATTCTCTGAAAACTCTTTTTTGCTTGCGCTGTTCTTGATGACATTTCAGTGTTGTTGCGTCCATCGCTTGATATTAAAGTACCCAAGTATTTGAATTGATCCCTTTGCTTGAATATACTCCCGTTGATGGACTGACGGTTATTACTTCTGTCTTTTTCCTATTCAATTCCAATTCTTTTTTTCTGCTTTCCTATTCAACGATGTCAAATGATTGTTGCAAGTCTTCTTTATTTTCTGCAATTAATGCAATGTTATAGGCGTATCTCAAGTTGTTTACATTGTGCCCTCTTACTTTAATTCCTGGGTATCCTTCCAGGTTTCGAATAATCATTTCACTGTAGAGAGCGAAAACGTCTCAGGAAAGCACATGCTTGTTTGACATGATGCTTTATTTTTTTAAATGAACTGATTTCCCCATCAACTCGCATTGCTGCTATCTGTTGCAAGTACATGTTTTTGATAACTCGTACATCTTTTGCATCTATCTCCAGTTGTGATAGTTATGTGATTATCTCATCGTATCGTATTTTGTCAAATACCTCGATGTATTCAATGAAGCACAGATAATTACCTTTCTGTATTTCCAAAGCTCGTTAAATTATAGTTCGAAGGATATAGATTGCATTTGATGTACCTTTTCCCTCCACAAAGCCACACTGTTCCTACGCAATTTCAGGTTTGATTTTGTTTCTGACTCACATCATGATGATTCTTAAAAATATTTTGGTGTTATGACTCAGAAGACTGATCGTTCTATGCAATTCACACTCTGTTGCCCCTGGTTTCTTTGGCAGTGCTATGAATATAGATCTGGAGATGTCTGGTGCAATCTGATCTGTTATAAATTTCGTTGGATAATGTTGTGATCTTACCTGTTGATTTGCCTAATTTCATCTTTTATTGCTGTCCGGATCTCATAGTTCATGTTAGGTGGACAGCAAAATTGTGCTTCATTACATTTTAATCCTTTCCAAGGTCTTCGAAAACTCACTTATGTACTTTAGAATTTTTTCTATTTCCAAAATGGTGTCACCGTTTTTTTAATTAAGAGATCCTGCGAATGAGCATGTTTTCTTTCCAGGTGGTTTAACTACATTGTCTGCTCAGTAGTTTTGTGGTATAGTTCGATGTTTCTCCACTTGTGATTGATCCACTTATCTTTGGCTTCATCACATTTTTTCTGATTTCCTTATGCTACGATAAGAAGGTATTGAACTTTTTTAACATAAAATTTTCCAAAGAAAATGTACCAATTAGCATGGCTCGTCCTTGGATAGGAAAAAACTTGAAACATAAACCTACTATATTTGTTAAAAAATTGGCGGAAATTGTCAATGACCACAAATCCACCATATTTTTACCACCATAATTCCAAAGTTTGCGTTGTAACCCAATGTAAATAGAAAAAAAGAGTATAATCAAAAACAAATACGCGAGGTCAAGATGTTCATAATGTCTAAAAGTGTGAAGACTGCATGATCACAAAAAATTCGCCAAGACGATTGTTATTTTTCTAAAGCCAGCACTTTTAAAAAGCTAAGTTTAAACGACCGCATAATCAAACCAGTTCCTTCTTTGAACTGAAATTAAATGGCACTAACTGATATCTTACTAAAAGGGACACCGATGGAAATTAAGGATCATCTTTTTTTGAAAATTAAAACTGTAAAATATCATTGCAATTTAAAATCGTAACGCTTAGAAGGCAGCCATAGGCTCTGCCATGGGGAACAGACAACATTTGGATACTGAATAATATTACTAGAAGTCGACGAGTTTTGATTCCATGACTGTCGTTTTAGAGAGTGAGATTAAGAGAGAGAGAGAGAAAGAGAGAGAGAGAGAGAGAGAGAGAGAGAGAGAGAGAGAGAGAGAGAGAGAGAGAGACAGACAGACAGACAGACAGAGAGACACAAAGAGAGAGAGAAAAGTAAATAAGTAATAGATAGATGTAGAAATTAATTAATGATTTTAAATATGCATGTATCTCTAGACAACCGTTACAGATGATTCTAGCTTAATGCGTGTAGCTAAGAATGATAAAATTCAAAATGATTTAAGTTCCAATAGCGATTCAGACAAGACAAGAAGAGCAGGGAGAAGAAACATGTCTTAAGTGCCATTGTAGTGGGGCACATATGCATTTTATTTTTATGCCAAAAGGAGAGAGGAAAGCTACACAGATGGAGAGAATATTCAGGGCGGGAGACGGAAAGAGAAAACAAAATTAAAAAGAAAAAGAAGGCAAAAAAAGGAAAGGAATCAAAGAGGAGGAGGAAGAGGAAGATATGGATGAGAATAAACAGTTCGATATATATATGAATAGATGAATAGATGAACAGTTAGAGAGAGAGAGCGGGGAGAGAGAGAGAGAGAGAGAGAGAGAGAGAGAGAGAGAGAGAGAGAGAGAGAGAGAGAGAGAGAGAGAGAGAGAGAGAGAGAGAGAGAGAGAGAGAGAGAGTTAGAGAGAGAGAGAGAGAGAGAGGGGGGGGGGGCAAAGAGAAGTAAAATGTATCGAGATCGTGACATGAAGTTCTCACGTTCATTTAAATGAGGCGGATGTGCTAAACTAATGTTTTGCTTCGTGCCTACCAGTCCCCTACATCTCAAACCAGTGGCAAAGAACCATAAGCAAAGGGAAGGCTATCGATTTATCAAGGGGGTCATGTTTGTCTATTTACATCCCGCGCGATAAGTCTATTGCATTTAGGTAAAAATCTTGTTTTAGTCTTACTTGGATGTCGATTGAAGTTCTAAGCAATAGGTTCCTTCCCTCACGGACTGTTTTTAACGATGACTCTGAAAGGGTTAGTCCTTTAGTATGCAGATGGCTACTTATTTCAACAATTAAATGTTAAATTGTACAGCTAAATCAGCGATCGTTTGCTACACGTAAGGATTTTTTTGTCCACTTAAAACATCGATCACAGATAAGTTTCTGGACACATACTTCTTTTTAATACGAGATCTTATAATGCATGTTTAACAGGATTTTCTGCTGAAATCTTGATTTAGTCATGCGCAGTCCTCATCTTCAGTATGAAATGACTGTCTTCTCCCAAAAATGCCACCAGTCTTGCAAGTAATTTCTATTCGAAGATGGCATAATAACGATCCTAGGTTTTCATTTTCAGTTAATAAGAATTCCAATGTATTTCCAATTTTGTCTTCAAAGCCAAGGATCAATCATAAACCCCAGATATAGAAAAAAAAATGATTCATCGATATTTCATTTTTGTTTAAATTTCGCAAGTAAAGAGATTAATAAACGTTGAAGCCATTGTGTATTTTATTTCGAAAATTGTTTGCAAATGTTGGCAAAATGAATGGTCTAAAACAAGGATTTGAAAATTGCAATACTGACTCCTTCTTCATTTAACAGCTGCTTTTAATATAAAGAACACCTTTATGATACCGGCATAAAAAAATATTAAAACATACGAATTGAGACACGCCCCCCCTCATTTCTAGTATTAACGTTACTCACTATCAAGTACAAAAAAAAAAAGAGGGAAAGGAAAAAAAATCAGAAAAGGAAATAAAAAACCACTGCACTGATTGTTAACTACACCGAATAGTAAGTAATTACATGCGAACTTCTTTTTATAGCATTTCTAAGTTAGATCGAGATAGAAATCGGTACCCGAATGCTAGATTTAAATCATTTTCCAATTCTAGCATTCATTGTTCTCATGACACAACGGCATTCTGTCAAGAAAGGGAAACAGGGAGTTAATAATAATAATTAAGCAAAATGCTCTTAATTTTAATTTTTCCCATTCCCCCATATTTCTAAGTTTAAAAAAAAAAGATAAATTTAGTTATGCAAGTTTTGTTAATTTCAAAATGCTCAAACTCTTTCTCTCTCTCCCCCCGCTTTTTTTCTCTCTCTTTTACTCTCTATCTCTCTCTCTGTCTCTCACTGTCTGTCTGTCTGTCTGTCTGTCTGTCTCTCTCTCTCTCTCTCTCTCTCTCTCTCTCTCTCTCTCTCTCTCTCTCTCTCTCTCTCTTTCTCTCTCTTTCCCCATTGCATCTCTGTGTAATGTGTATATTACTTTACCAACTGTCCTTCCTTGAAATAAAAAGATATAAACATATATATATATATATATATATATATATATATATATATATATATATATATATATATACCATCAACCAATTCATCTTTCTTAGCACTCAATAAATATACTTATCTTTCTCTAAGTGTAATGTCAGTATAATTTAGTCAGCTCAATTTAGATGTCGAAAGTTTAAAAGAAAGAGAGAAAATGAGAGAGAGAGAGAGAGAGAGAGAGAGAGAGAGAGAGAGAGAGAGAGAGAGAGAGAGAGAGAGAGAGAGAGAGTCAGAGACAGAGAGAGGGAGGGAAGGAAGGAGGGCGAGATAAATTTAGTATCATCAATGTTAGTAACGAGTCTTGTGCCACCGATATGGGGTATCAAACTTTATTTCTGGCATAATTCGCTAATTTTAGGTCCAGGCATTGCACTGGAAAAGGATATCTAGAAGTAGTCGCAGATAAAAGATACATGTCAACAAAGCCTAAAGTCACTTATTTGGTTCTAACATTGAATGATTTCTTAATAAATATATCAGAAGCAAAATGATTGGGGTCCTTTGGCAATAAATACTGCAGATAGGTGTTGGTTTTTTTCACCGACAGCACAAGAATAAATAATAATGGACTTAATTTATTACTTCTCTATCTGTCTGTCTGTATGTCTGTCTGTGTCTCTCTCTTCTTCTTCTTCTTCTTCTTCAACTTCTTTTCTTTTTCATCTTCTCTCATTCTCCGTCTCTGTCTCTGTCTCTGTCTCTGTCTCTGTCTGTCTCTGTCTGTCTGTCTGTCGTCTCTCTCTGTTTTCCATTTTTTTCAAAGAGAACAATCTTAAAAAAGCCTCTTCAAGAATAATCTATTTTATCAACTGCAGGTGTGGCCAAACTAAGCATTGGATCCTCTCAGTTACCTCGTTTGTACAAGAGGACAACTCTTAGTAGATAGGCCTTACAGAAAACTCTCAATCAAGGAATGGGAAAGATGACCATGGGTCAAGAAATATTCCTCAGCCAATAACTTCCTTTGTAAGTAGCCGAGTTTTTAACAAATTAAACCTGAGTAAACTTCATTTACAGATTCTTAATTGTTGCCGCAATTTGGCTTGTTGTTGTTGTTTCTTTTATTAATCTTCTCTTTTGAACATTAAGAAAACCTAGTAAAAAGATTACTGAACTAAAAAAATGTATAACAAGACATTACAATGTATTAATGCTAATAGCGTTTTTGTCTTTTTTAACAGTACCAGGATATAAAAGAAACTATTGCAGTAAAACGTAAAGTAATATAATAATTAAGATATTCTCATTTTATAACATATAATTGAAAGATCTGTCTTAAAATTAAATCAGTGTAGAAAAGAATGATTTCATTTTTTAGAAATGGTAAACTATGGCGCTATATTTATATATCCATGCTTTGGTAAAGGAATTTTTTGCTAAAAATGCTAGAAATGAAAAATAAAAAAACAACAACGAAACAAACCAAAATAAACAAAAACAAAATGAAACCAAAAAACAAAATCTAATCGAATAACACCGTTTTTTCCTTTAATTTTCACCTAATGAAGATTCTATTTGATCCGATTGCACAGAGATTATCTCTCAATATTCCACAGCCAAGAGCTGATCACAGGAAGACTGGGTGTACACTTTCAAAGATACCCAGACAACGTTGGAGTTGGAGTAATGCCAATAATTCCGGTAGGAAACTTGGTGCTCACTGTCTTTCTCCAGATACCCTGACACTTGACTGAACAGTCGTCGAGTTAAGTCACTGTACCGTAAGGTATATGTAAAAGAAAAATAAATAAATAAAAATCATTCTAAAAATATACATACTCAAAACTCAGCCTGATTTCCAAAATTTGTTCAATGATGGAAAAATGCAATTTACTTAATGTTGCATCTAACGTTTAATTGGCAATGCATGAGTGGGTCGGCTAAATTAAAAAAAAAAGCATCAGCGTTTTTTTTTAAATAATCTCCTAAATAATTTGTTTAATTACAAAAAGTGTACTGAAGTAGAATATTACTACAGGTTGCAGTTTGATATAAATGAGCTAAATTGATTTTAAAGCAATATGAAGTCTTAAATATCATTCAATGTTTTCGTTCAGCATATTCAGAGGGATAATAAACTAGGTCTTCTCATACATGACGAAATGATAGACTAATGATGCTTTTTTACTTATTCTTTTCAGAAAATTTCAGAGGTCAAATCTTAGGGTAAGAGGCCGATCCCGAAGAAATGAAACAGCTGTTTATAATCTGGATTTTCATGCTCGTTACGTCACAGTTGTCATCTGCTATAATCCTGAGACCCAAATGGTTTCCTTATTTTGCGAGGGCCAACCAAGGTAACACTTAAAAGTTCGTGTTCCTTGTTAAAAGAAATTGTGGTGTTTGTTGTTTTGGTTTTTGCTCTGTTTCTTTTTTCAGTTTTATATGTTTGTATATATGCGTATATATATATTGCTTATATTAACTTACTGTGTAGCCTTTCAAATTTGATAATGATGTGACCATGGTATTTACTGATAATCCCGTTCAACTAATTTCGCCGGTAGGGAAAATTTTTGGACAGACCAGCAAATGATGTAAAAAGATGACACTTGGAAACAATAGCATTTTTTCTGTACTAGTAATCTTCTTAACTTTGATGTATTTATCAGGCACTTTTGGTTGTAGCCATCTGCAAGTTTCTAATGCCACCAACCATTCCATTAATGAACATGTAAATATCTTAAAGCATCTCTTTTACATAGCGGGAAGCGCTAAGGTGCACTGAAGTAGAAGTATCGCGCTATTCGCCAACTATCGCTTCCAAATCTGAGAGGAATCACAGGCTGGTACATGTACTGTCGTCAGCTGCCGCTTCACTGCATGATACTGTCAATGAGCGTCCTGGTGGCTTGGCACCATAGCTCACTGATTGATTTTTTTTTTTTAAACTGCCCTGAAACTCTTGCTTTCAACGTTATTTGTAATACCAAAACAGCCCGCGGTTGAGTGAGTTAATCTGATGTACTTTAGGTTTACGGGGAGGATAGATATAAGTTGTTGTCGCCTGTAGGCCCACATCTTCTGCTTGCGCTGGTTCATCTTCTGATGTGTTTTGGAACGAATATCACTCGCGGTCTCATTATTTACACTTAGTCATTCATAGCACTCTGTGCCAGGAAACTGTCCATAATTTTTTTTCTGTTTGGTTTTTATCAAAACCATTACCTTTGATGCATTTGGCCAGAGACGCTTTATCCACAGATGTTATGTTTTCAATAATGCCATCAGCAACTAAGATCATAAGTGAAAACTGTATGGCGTAATTGTAAGGAATGATGATTCCCAGCAGATCCTTACAGAAATCGATTCTTTTGGTTAACCACCATACAGGCTACATATTTCTGCGGTGCTTATATGAATAAAGAGCCAACCACATCAATGCCATCAGGTGAATTTTGGGTGATGATCACTTTGAAGTCGCGTGAAATATTTAGATTCCTGAGAGTATAAATTATTAGTATACCAGTAACGGAATGAAGTATGTTATCCAAGTCTAATACTACAATGACATTATCTTCATCTCAAAATTTATTCCATGATGATAGTGAAAATTGTAATGGTGGTGATGATTATGATGATGATGATGATAATGGTGGTGGTGATGATGATGATAATGATGGTGATGATGAGGGGTTGATGATGATAATGATGATAATAATGATGATGATGATGATGATGGGGATGATGATGATGATGATGATGATAATGATGAAGATGGTGAGGTTGGTACTAGTTATCATGCAATATATGAGGAAATTTTTCATCTCACTGGAAAGAGGCTCTTTTAATGTGGCCGTAGGTCTAAACTTTGCGATTGATTCTAAATGCAAGATTGAAAAAACATTATCTGATATACCATCGGCGTTCAGAATGATCATTCTTAACAGAAACAGTTAGATATTTTTTCTGAAAAAAAAATCGATTCTCGAAGATTTGAAGACGCTCCCATTGTCTGTGTGAAATAAACTTTCAGTGAGTGATTCGAACATCAGACAGGTTCTATGCTTTGAAAAATCATAAGCACTAATATAATTATGTGACATCCTATCCTTGCATTCTCACAGGAGGTTCAGAAAGAGTGGGCAGCGATGGTGCTCACCTTTATGACTCAAGTCGTTCGGCAGACACCGTGACCTCTAGGGAGGCTCGCACCGTTGACATTGTAAACATGGACAATGACGTTTTCAGGGCGAGTCAGCAATATCCTGCCTATGTACACACGATAAGAAGCAGCCTCATAGGTAGCAGCAGCAGCGACCTCAACTTGGACAGGGACAGCCGCAGCAGCTTCAGAAGCAGCAGGAGCAGTAGTAGAAGCGGTGCCATTCCAAATTGCCAGATTGGGCAGACGAGGATCGCTTGCCTGAACCGAGTGCTGATGTTGGTCGCAGAAATGTTAGAACTGGAGCGAGACAGACGCAGGGCCATCACGAAGAGCAATCATTAGATCTTGAAATCACTGGTAAAAATAGTAGCAAACTTATAGTCATGAAGCTTAAACACTACTAATAATTAATGAAAGGGGAGGAGTTAAAATAGACATTTATTGTGAAATTTGACTTGGAAATGGATGTTTTATTTAAGAGGAGTTAATGTATAGAAATCAGCTCCAGCAGTGTAAACCGACATTGTTTTGTATTTAGAATTTGAAGTTATGTGCTCGTGTGGCATTCGCTACATTATGCGGTAAAGTAGGCTATATAACTTTAAAAGAGAATGTCACACTGGAGTTCGAGTGGAAACCACTTAAAGGGTGACAGCAGAAAGAGTCTTACGCAATAACTATTTTATCTTCATGTGAAACTTCTATTAACCTAATCGAAACTCTAATTATACACAATGAACTTTTGCATCAAATAACTATTATGTCTAGATCGTCATGCGTAAGTTTTCAGGAAAAATGTCAAGAGAAATGATTTTTACAAAATGAAAAGTTCACCTCAGATGATGATGTAAATTCAATTACTTCTTTTAAGGGAATGCAAATCCCTTCTCAGCTACTGAAAATTTTTGGGATCAGGTCAAGCTGATAAAAAAATTATATTAACCTCGTTGTTTTGATTGACCAGAAGCACAAAATTCTAACTTTCAGCGGGCAGAAGTGCAACTTATATATTTAGAGGTGCAATGAATCTAACTATGCTTGTAATGAAGGAAAAGCCACACTGATAGATTAAGATTTAACAGCATTAGTTTCTCTGCAAAACAGTTTTAAGTCATTTTTCTAGACAAGTGATGAAATGCACTCTCGTTGGTTTGGCCGATGTGACACTCATTTCCATCTTGTGAAATAAGAAATAAATGTCTAATGTTCTTGAGCGCTTCTTGAGTTGTTTTACCTTTCATAATCTCTTTTCTTCACTTGCACAGTAGGTGCTCAGCGATGGAATAAAATTGCTCAGATATTAAATGTCTGACATCAGCAGTCAGCAAAGTTCATTAGACTGTTAATGTTAAAGAGACGTAAAACATTAGCATATGGGTATCTCTTAAATCATCGAAAGGAAAAAAAAATCATATCGCGTAAAATATTCATAAAAGTAATATTGGAAGAGCCCTATGTTTCTTGATGCTATTAGAGTCACTTTGATCGTCTCCGTCAGGCGTCTGAGGTCAATCATTTGATTTGTGTTCTTTTCAATCATGCGAAGATAATTTTGCTTGTTTGATCGCAAATTACTATGAAAGAATTTAAACTCTAGTAAATCTCCATTTGTGAATTTGAAGCCCTCTGTGGTAGAGACTGTTGAGGAGCTATAATTATGCTTTTGAAGCTTCTTTAATGTTCCCTATGGTTACTTTAGTGACCAAATATGAAAACAAGGAATTTGAGTCTGATTGGATCTTCAGTCGTGTTGTTTTAATATCTATATGTGTTTCAAATCTACCTTTGAACAATAATATTTGAATAATTTTTGTTTAAATCGCTTTTACTTCAAAACCGATGTCTCTTAATTGATTCGTAAGGCTTTAACTAAGTTTCTCTAACGCAGTAGCCAGTTTTTTCAAATAATCTTTTGAATTCCTTCCTTATTTTTTTTTAAAGCTCGTGTTTATGATAATTAGGCCTATGGCATTTTCTTTCGCAAACAGTTTACTGGCTTTGTGTCTTGTATCATTTCGGCTTTAAATAGATATTTTAGAGCTGTGACGAATTATTTTAGCTAGATAAATGGACCTTGGGACGTTCCCATTTTCTAGTTTTTTTTTTTTCCTCTTAAAAACATTATTTGTGTCTCGAGTATGCGATCCAAGTTTTCGCTTTTAATTTAAGAAAAGACGTACAAGTTTCAACTTTCAAAATTAATCTTATCCTCCACATTGTGCCATGGGCGTTTTCCAGATCAGAGTTGACATCACCTAATGTTTTTATCATCTAAATAAGGTTATGGGTTATTTAGCTTCTCAAATGGTGTTAAGATAAGATAAAATACACATTTGTGGGCCTTAAACAACAGTTTCTGGGGTTTACAAGGCCAGTATAGTGTTTACAAAACACTAATATTTACATTTTCATTTCTATTTGCACTATAAACCAAAACAGAAAGTCGTTAGATAAACTCAAAGCGCAAGACGAAAATGGCTTTAAACAAACTTCTAATCTGCATTTTATGCTAGTTAATGGCTTTCCTGAATGAAGGGAGAAACACACACAGTTATAAAGAGGATGACCGTTATCTCAAAAAATCAGAGTTTGTTATACTTGAATACTAAAAAGATATAATATCTTAGCGTTAAGGAAGGGCTGATAAAGTTTAAAGATTTTGTTGCTTTAGGGGACAATTTTATCGATCTTATTTGACATTGATTTACTTACATTCCTTTTTCGTCTAACTAAATCAAAACAGATGAGACTCTCGAATACAGCTTTCTACAGAAGATCAAGAAATGTGTCGTCTATGTGGAAAGATGACCCGTAAGGAGATTCCCAACCTTGTCATTATCTTCTGACCGCTGAATTCCAATTCTAGATTTTATATTTATCTTGCATTTTATGTAACAATAAAAATACATTATTGTTTTGATGAAAGGCTTATTTCGCATGCCATTGTTACCTAGGCCCCACATATATTTTAGTCTCCATTGTATTTTAGGCGTTAATTTAATCACAAAGAGTTCTTCAACTCCCAAAGTCTAAGAGGCGTACACACACACACACAGAGCTAAGGTATGGTGGGCTCTAACGGTCACGTTGGAGTGGGTTCTGGTGTGAGTTCTTCCGAACGTACACGTACTTGACGGAGACGGTTGAATTGAGCGCATGGTTTGTTGGAAATGTTCTAAACTCGATGGTGCGTGCGTCGCTTGGTGGCAGGAACTCTCTGGGTATGTGGAGTGTTGGGCCGTAAACAAGTTCGACAGAGGAACAGTCGAGATCAGCTCTCCAAGATGAGCGGATGCCTAGCAGGACCATGGGGACCTCAACTAACCACTTGGGGCTGGTAATGCGAGCCTTGAGTGCTGCTTTCAGATGGAGATGAAGACGTTCAACCATACCATTTGCCTGCAGGTGATATGCCGAGGTGGTCTGGGCCTCCATGCCCAGAAATTTGTTAAGTTGGGTCCTCAATGCAAATGTTAACTGTCTGCCTCAGTCTGAAATTATGTCTTTGGGAACTCCTAATCTTGACATCCAACGATGGTAAGGAGCTGAAGCGCAGGTGGGAGCCCTGGCATCAGAATGAGAAACAATTTCTGGCCATCTTGTATAACAGCCAATGATGGTGAACAGGTAGGTCATGCGACTTTCAGGGAGAGGCTCAACTAGGTCCACATGGTGGCTGCAGAACCTATCAGATGAGAGTAGGCGATCTGTGAGTTTGGCGCGAGTATGGCGGTGGATTTTGGAGGCCTGACAATCAAGACACTCTTTGTATCACTTGGGAAGTCACGTCTCATACCATGCCACACAAAGCGAAGTGCGATTGCCTTTCATGTGGATCTAAAACCCGAGAGTTCGTGGATCTGGTTAAATACTTCAAGTGTTCAGGTGGTAGATAGTATTGGCTTTGAATAACCTGCGGAAGTGTCACAAAGGAGTGTTGTTGTGCCGATAATGATGTCTTTGAGTACAAAACCTGTGTCAGCTGTTCAATGTGAGGCCATTTCATCTAACTTTTCTTGCTCTTTGGCGAGGGTGTTGAAATCGATATTGCTGTCATCACCCTCAGAGCAAGAAGCACCAACAGTATTAATTTCTAGACAGAGCATCTACAATAACATTGACTTTACCTTTGATTTGTTGGATGTCCGTGGCAAATTTTGCAATGAAGGAGAGATATCGGGTCTGACATAAAAAAAAAACAATCGGTTTAGCTTGTGGCCAGTATAGAGTTAAAGAGGCTTTCCAATATTAGCTAACTATAATTGTTATTGCTAACAGCAAAAGTTAGTAGGCGAAGAGGGGGAGGGGGGAAACTCTCAAAGGAAAGGGAGATAAGTAAAGCAGTGATAAGCAAGTAAGCGCGAGACTAAAAAAAAAAAAAAAGAAAGGGTTGGATGAAGATCAATTCCGTAGAAAAATAGAGGAGTGACCCTTTGCCCTATACGTCAATAAAAGAACTTTTATGTTTAACTCTGCGAGTTATTGCTACATGTTCGATTGAAACAAAGCACGTTTGCCAACCAATTTTCAAAGTTATAGAGTCCAATTGTAAGCCTAGAACACGTAAATTGGACATCCTTGTAAACAAACTTATTGATTTTCGAATAAAATAGGAGATTTTAGACAATTGGTTTACTAGATTTAGTAAATATTATTCTTATCCAATTTTTTTCCGCCAAAATATCTTCCTGAGGAACTTTAATTCTCCATTTATATTTTGTCAAGATGAAATAATTGATTATTACTTTGTATTTTTTTACACACTGAATCAAGTTTGTTTTTTTTTCAAAAATACAACATAACATTGAAATACAGACATAAAATTAGATAAATAAGTAAATAGTTGAGAGATATATAGAGATAGAAAGAAAGAGAGAGAAAGAGAGGGAAGAGAGAGAATGAAAGAGAGGGAGCGAGATAGATAGAGAGATAGAGATAGATAGATAGATAGAGAGAGAGAGAGGGAGAGAGAGAGAGAGGGAGAGAGAGAGAGAGAGAGAGAGAGAGAGAGAGAGAGAGAGAGAGAGAGAGAGAGAGAGAGAGAGAGAGAGAGAGAGAGAGAGAGAGAGAGAGAGAGAGAGAGAGATCTACTTTCTACACCAATCGGATAATGTTACAGGTTTTGAGAGCGGCATTAAAAAATCTTATAATATTTGGTAAGAACTATTACATGTTCTCTAGACATACCATTATTATCGTTTATTCCATTATTTATGCCACTCTGAGGTAAATTTGTATGAACTAGAATAGTTGGATATAGGGAATAGGTAACTAATTTTGTAAAATCCAGATTTTTTTTTCACATTCATTATCATCTAGGTTTATTTAACAGCGCGGCTAAGAATTACGCAAGACAGTGCACTTATATGCACTTATTGCGAAAATTCACAGCTTCCCTGTAAGTATTTAAAAGGATTTAAAAACAGATTGGGGAGGTACAGAACTAGTCGATTCCTTTATATAAGGAATCCAAACCTATTTATAGATTTTTTAAAAAGTTTATTATCATGTAGGTTTGAATAAATGAGCACCTATGGATTCCCGAAAGGCAGTGCACTGTTCCGCACTTTTTGTGGGAATCGCAAGTCTTCCTGTAAAAGTGTTATACGTTTAAAAAATTCTGAAAATAGATTTGGAAAGTACAGAATTAGTCGATTTACCCTGTTCCCCAATCAGACTGCTGGGTTTCTGTGTATAAGTCTGTTCTTTTTTGTGTTGATTAAAGAAACTATGCATGACTGATAAGTGTCGGAAAAGTTAATGGTGACTGCTTGTGACATACCATTGCCATTATAACAATCTTTTTTAAATCACGTAAAGCTAATAGGTTACAAGGAAAAAAAAGAACAATTGTTTAGTGTGCTTGCGTGGTTTTATTATGCAAGGACTTTCTGTGTTTGCGTATTTTTTCTTTCACTTTCTTTAGTTAAAAAGCGGGAGCTTTAAAAATTCCTTCGACTTATGAAACTGTCGAAAGATATTTGTTTCAACATAAGCATGAAACTAAATACAACCGTAGAAGTAATAGACTGACTCATAGATTGACTGATCAATCATTGAATACCGCCTGAAAATTGCAAGAATACCCTATGTAGTTAAAATCTCCATAAGGCTGATTAAGGTCAACCAAGGTACCCGTAAAGGTTGTGCATCAATCATGTGATCAATGGTGAGGAAAAAGAAGAAGCGGAATAAAACACGAACAGACATGTTCACCAAGAAAGAAGAAAAGAAAATCGCGTATGGAATAACGCGTGGGTAGGTATGGAAAAAAATAAACGAATTTAATAACGAGACGGAAAGACGTGAGTAATATGAAAGAAATATACGGGTTTTAAATAAAAGGAAAGAAATATATTATAAACAAGAAGATAAAATATGATTGACGTGGAAAGACGTCATGAGTAGGATATCGTGAAAAACAATAAGGAAAATCTTCACATAAAAAAAACAAAAAAAAAAAAAAAAAAAAAAAAACAACAAAACTAACGAGTGAAATTAAAACATCTGAAACTTGACATTTTATAATTATTCTCAGCGTCATGATAAATAAAATGACAATATTCATAATCTAGGTCTAAAATAATAATAATAAAAAAAAATGACACAACAGTTGATCCTCCTGGTTTTATGTCGATGTTCATAAATGTAATGAGCATGTTATCAAATAAACACCTTTCAACGCCGGAAAAAATCCTACCCTTCTAGGTCATACGATCTTGTAAAACTAAACCGTTTTACTTGGATCGGTGGAAACATCCTGTGGTATCGCCAGAAAATGACAGTTTGCACAGAATTAGTCGAAAGTGAAACCTAGACAAATAATATGATCTCAAATGTGCGTCATTGTTTGGAAATGAAGAAGTTTGTATTCTGTCAACCATCTATTGCGCCGTTTTGTTCCTTGTTGTGAACGGTATCATTCAAGTTGGAAACACGAATCGATATCCTTGATTTTCTACGTCACGAATGGTTCGTTATACACCCCTATACAACAGTGTCAGGCATTGCCTATTTTGTGAGACTCCTAAAAAACCATGCCATTCTTGCTTTTGGGTCTGCAACAATGCTTTATGAATAAGGGAGGACATGACCTGATAAGCTGTGTTCAGAGGTCGAATCAAGATGTGAATGCAATCAAGATAATATATCAAATATGTAGATGTAGTTAAAGCAGCAGCAGCAGCAGCAGCAGCAGCAGCAGTAGTAGTAGTTGTAGTAGTAGTAATAGTAGTAGTAGTAGTAGTAGTAGTAGTAGTAGTAGTAGTAGTAGTAGTAGTAGTAGTAGTAGTAGTAGTAGTAGTAGTAGTAGTAGTAGTAATAGCAGCAGCAGCAGCAGCAGCAGCAGCAGAAGTCCTACCCTGATGGATCATATCCCTACGCGAGGATGATAGTGGAAACATTCGGTTAATTCCTACGGCTTGAAGAAGACTTGCTGCAACTCGCATTGGCCTATTCTTACAAAGGAACGACTTATAGTAGGACGGACAAACAGACTGTTCAGACAGAAAAACAAACATAAAATTTTTTAAAAAGTTTTTGTTATTTTATGTCCTCTTTTCTACGAGGGGGATGTACCGGTATAGTGAAAAAAATATAATACTACTAAAAAGAAAAAAAATGTAGATATATAATAATTGTATACTAGATGTCTCGACATGGATAGTGCAAAATAAGACCGTTTCAATAGAGAAATAATATATCTTTCATTCACACAATAACAAAGAGAAGAAACATGAAAACAAAGAAAATCACAAACGGATGATGTGGAAATAACAGTACAGGATCTGATAGTAGTTTGCTGGGACTGGCATTTTCCAAAATGAAATGACAAGACAGTTTTGGATAGAGTTAGAAAGAATGTCGAAAACGTCAGTGCTGCTCCTTACTGCATCGTTCTCAATTACAGCTTTGTTTATGTAGCACACAAGTGTTTTCATTAGAGCATTCTTTTAATTTCACTGCACCGAACCGCGCGCTTACGAGGGGATAAGCGAACGACTTTCTCTATGTGGTCGCCCATACTGTCGAGTTGCGATAAAGTCATTTTGAGACACTCAGACTGGGTGACATTTCTCACAGTTTACTTCAAACATCTAAATGCTTTTCAAAGAAAACATTTCTTTTTTTAAATCTGAATTAAAAGTTTGGGTAAACAGGTGTGGATGTGGTTGTGTCTACCTGTCTGGTTCTTGATATCATAATTATATGAAGCGCCTCTTACCCTTGAGTGCCTTGTGTTTGAACGTCTTCTTGCATTAACGTAATTTAGATAGTCTCAAAGCACCAATTCGATGCAGGTCGGTAACTTTCATCACTATTAGTGGGACAATTAAGTCTAATATACGAAGTCATGTTTAATTGCTTTGAATATTTACAGTTGGAGTGGAGAATACCAGGTCCTTAACGGTGAATACCTTTAATTAGCACCCATTTTTCATTGTGATGTTTTTCTTGTTATAGGAAACGTCCGTCGGGCTCAGGGAATGTAATTGTGCTGCGTTATTTTGCTTAGAATTATCTCTCTTGCTCGTTGACACATCTTGTGTAAGCCTAGATCGCTCTCTCTTGCTGTTGTTTCTTGTAATGCTTCACACTTGTAAAATGGATGATGGAAAGTTAATGTTTGCGCCATATAGACCGAAAGTTGGAAAGTTTGAGTTATGTGGTTCAGCTTTCTAGTGACAAAACATTTTGAGCAGAGACAGATGCTCTCTAGAAAATGGTAATATTTTTTTTTCGGTCAAGAGACTCGTCAGCTTGATAAATATTGTTAGATTCATAATAAAAAAAAAAATTACACTCATTTTGAACGAGAACTAATTTTGATGCGTCTTTTCCCTCATAATACGCGTAATAAGGGTAAACAACCTTAGCAACTTGGAAGGTTGTTTCAGTAAAAAACAATGTCACGCATATTTTAATGCCGAAAGAGTATGTAACAAATTGTAGAAATTATAAGTGCTATCTGTTATTACGGTTTGCTTCTAGATAGTCTTTTGTGTCATTGTGAAGCTGACTTCATCAGATCATAAGCAATAGTTTTCAAATTCACCTTGAATTAGCAGAAATGCGCTCCTGTGGAGAAATAGGCTTTTTCCAATTTGCAATCTGCTTCTGCACATCTTCTCTGCACAGCTCCAGTAACTAATCAAAAGATGAGGGCTTCATTCGAAAATATTTCTTAAATATGTATCGATGTCTTACAGAAGTTGAGGAAACAAATGATAGAATTTGCGAAGTGATTCCTTTTCCCTCACGACTGGGTGGACAGCAAAACGTCTCTTGTTCAGCCGTCTTCTCAGCAGCCATAGCAATATCAATTATAGTTTCTTACGTCGGCTCAATGCAGCCTGGGTTCGGACAACGACCGTCGGTGTGGGTTGTTTGTTAAGACCACCCGACGGTCCGACACAGATTCGCGGCCGTTGTCAACAGAACCCGTTGGGAACTTATTGAGCCATCATGGTTGAGGTCTCGTCGCTAGAATTCTGAATTATTCATGGTGTGTATGTGTTTAATAAAAGCTTAAGTACATAATATGTAGTTATAGTCGAGGGTGGTTGCGGTTAACTATATATTTTACTTGAGGAACTTGATTAGTATTCAACCACGCTGATATCCCTTTTTTTTCGCTTACCCCTTTCTGTATATTATTGTCTATTTTTTTAACTGTTATAATGTCATTAAAAATAACATTGTTATGAGTAAAACACGTGTGTTCATGAACTGCTTTCTCTCGAGTCGTATCTCTTCCGTCCTCGACTTAATTTACTTTACTGCTCTTTAAATTTAGTTTTTTGCCTTTTTGCCCCCAACGAGACCTTGAAGTTTAAAACAATTTTTGACGTTGTTTCTCTTATCACTACAACTTTAAGATTTGATGTGCTATACTTACAACAATGGGACAATTATTTCAAAATCCAACCACGAAGTTAACATCTCCACAATCTTATAAGCGAGAGGTACCGGATAATCAAATTTTTTTAAACCTAGAGGAATCAAACGTTAGTTTTGTGTTCATTAAAATGACTCAAAGAGAATATCAATTTCCTTAATTCCGATCTCATATTGCCCTCTTGCCTTCACTCATCTAGAGTGCTTCATTAAATCATACAAAAGAGATATTTATGTTAGTAGGTAAATCTTATCATTCCATGATATTGCTTCATATATCACTTTTAATTATGAGCCATTTGAAAACATCCGTAACCCGAATTTAATGCAGAACTTAGAGAACACTTGGGGAAAGATTACTATGAGTCAGAACCAGAAATCAATTTGAAGCAGGAAGACAATATCATATCTTTAACAGAAAGTGCACAGTTTTCATTCAGAGAGAGAGAGAGAGAGAGAGAGAGAGAGAGAGAGAGAGAGAGAGGGGGGGGGAGGGAGAGAGAGAGAGAGAGAGAGAGAGAGAGAGAGAGAGAGAGAGAGAGAGAGAGAGAGAGAGAGAGAGAGAGAGAGAGAGAGATTTTGGGTTTACCCTTTGACCAAACCAAGGTTAAGGGCAGTTTGTCAAATTGCATGATTGCATGTAGATTAGAGGACACAACCACCCAAGTTTTTTTTTTTTTTTTTTTTTTTTCATTTTCATCATTATGAACTCTGACAATTTTGACGAATTGTTATGTTTCAAAACTCTAACTTCTTTTGCAGTAATAGAAATAGAATTTTCAATCCAAGTTGGATCGTTTCCCATACTGTTTTTCTAGTCCAGTCTTTCATGAGGAATGAAAAAAAAAATATTAAGGAGTAACGAAGCCGTGTTGGGCCCGGAGATTGTTTGATTGAATCTGCGTGCCGTGTGCAATTTTGATATGGAACACAGACAAATTGAGCGTTGCTGGAAAGTTGTGACAAAATACGAACTTTTCAGTCGCAACAAACTGGATTTGCTAGTGCGCGTAGCGCTTATGTATTTCTTTGTTTGAATTTGGGCGACTAAACAGTTGCACAACTAAAATTGCTCTGTGCACGGCTGATCATGTTTCCGCGATCCCATGACTAAAATGACACGCCCCAATTGATAGCGATCATGCTTCACGCACCACTCTGCCACTTTACTGTTGCAACAAACCTGTCTCGCTACGTGTTATCGTGACAGCACGTTGCCCCTGGCTGTCTGGACTGTGGAGTCTGTGGCGAGACGATGTTAGATCCTGTTATTCTCTACAGCAATTTTGAGATAAACAATTTTATTCACGACAGGTTAACAATAGGAATGAATACCTTCGCGGTGAGATAACCACAAAGGAAGTTTATCAGTTGATCTACAAATTAAAAACAGTGCGACTCGCTTTAAAACAGGTTGTCTGACTTGATTTATATTTTTACAACCTTACAATTACAATGGACTTTTTTCCATCACATATCAAAGCCTTTTCGGTTCATTAAGAAATGGATCGCTGAGGGTTTAACAGTGAATCAATAGTTACAGTTAAAAAAAAATCACTATTATATCTCAACGAAAGGTTTTGTTGTGTATACCATATTTGACTCGAAAACAAAAATTCCCTTAGGGCGGGCATAGCGTGGGTCTATAATGTCTAAGACAAGAGTCAATATTGAAAATATTTACCAAATAATATAACTGAAATTACCGTATCAAGATTTTTCAAATCCCACACCTACCCCTTCCCGCACACACTTATATTGACGGAGAAATGCCAAACCTCTTCAAAGCCTACCTAATGGCTGTTTTAATCACTCCCATTATCATTATTCTACATTATACGCAGGCTCGTATAAACTTCAGCGGTCTTGCCAAAGGTCAACGTTCAAAGATTGAACATTACACTTTGTTTTTCTCTCCGTGTAAATATAGCATTGCTTTTAGCTTTCTACCCGCTGATATTATTATGTTTCAAGGGTGTTATACACGTTGCACCTGATTTCCTCATACTAGTTTTAAACCTTTCAATGTGCATCATTCTCTCTCATTTCAAAGGTTACGTGAGGTAGTCTAGATGACGGTTTTATCAAAAGTGCTTTGGTTTAATTCCAACAAATATAGTCTTGAGTGAAGACATTGATTATATTAGCTCTGCGATAGGAACGAAGAGCGGCCCAGTGAGAGCTTGGGATCCTATAATTTGATATTAAAATGTAATCTGTATTTAAATGTAGAACTTAACTATATTTAATCGTCCTGCTTAAATTCATTCTCTCAAAGTTTTAGACAGATACACTCCCCATATATATATATATATATATATATATATATATATATATATATATATATATATATATAAACAACCAAAAAACATTGCGCTCTAAATTTGCTAGAAGAATCTAAAGAAGCTCTGCTTTGGATTAAGGGCAAAAATGTGGAGAGAGAGAGAGAGAGAGACAGAGAGAGAGACAGAGAGAGAGAGAGAGACAGACAGACAGACAGACAGACAGACAGACAAACAGACAGACACAGGCACAGGGGAAGAGATACTTTTCAACGTTTATATAGACGTTTTAAACATTAAGGATGCTCTACATCAAAGATTCCTCTTTTCATATCTATGACCTAGTCGTGTGGTTATTGCGTTAAATATGCTTAATGACCTGAAAGAAGATTTCATACCAAGTTCGAGACAATGTGCTGGGGATAGTACATTATGGGCTTTTTTAGGTGTAAGCTTTAGAAGGTCAGTGTGAACTTGTAGGAACGAGATCTTCCTAATCAAAACAATAACCAAGTGGTAAAAAAAAGATATTTATAGAACACTAAATAAAGTAAATCAGCCGGTTTCTTCACACCTTTTTGCGATAAGGCAATAAAGGCCTGGTACAGGTCAGTTATGAACCAGTGACCTACATAGACACGATTTTGATAAGCTTACCAACCATCCCAGAAGCTACAATGGCCAATCGGTCTAATCACTTAATCCAATCCGTGTATGTGTGGTAGCTCAAAGTAGCTTGAGCTGTGTATCATTACACCTTGCTTTAGAACGTGTTGTACCAGCAGTTATTAATCTAGGCTCGAGAAATTTACTATACACCAACTGAGTTAACAGACAATAATAAGTTCCATTTTACCAATGGGTGATTCAACTTCAGAGCTACAATCTAAGATCTCAGCATACATGTGATAATATAGTGTGAAACAAATCATTATTCAGAGGAAAAGGGAACAGTATAATTACTTATCAAGGCATCGTCATAGCTGAAAATTATTGTCTCGAGGCTATTTTAAATGCATTCACTTGAAAGGGGACTATGTAAAAACTGTTAATGACAGATGACATTAATGACCATTGAAGGTACACTCAAGTCAACTATTTGCCTTCTGATCGGATGAATATATCTTTCTCACTTGCATATATCTGCATAAATTAGATAGCGTCAACATCAACGCATTGATCATCATGGCCCATCAAATTACAAGCAATACACGAACCTGTGTGGACATTGCGATCCTCTCTCTTGAGGGAGCTGTGATCTTTCATATTTTACTGAGGTAAGAGTTAGTTAAGTGTTGTACAAAAATGTGCAAATTAATTGTAGCCTCAAATTTTATATTTTACTTTTAAAAAACCTGTGTTATGGAAAATCTCAGAAAGTTAAAATGGAGATATTTTAGTTCGACTTGGCCCTTTTTTCAATACAACTTAGTAGGCTTGAGCATCTAAACTTTGAGAGGTTATATTTGAAAAGACCTAGAAGTTAGATCAATTTTCCTCTGCAAAAAAACAACAAAAAAAAACAACAAATAACTGAATTGAATCAAGTTGAAACAATATTTTATATCAAATTTAAATTCGGAATGAAAGACCAAAACTTCTCAAATCAATGCAAGTTATAAATAAATTAATATCTCCATCGAGTCTCCTCTATGCTCGCCCCTTTGTAAAAGTACTTTAGAAAATATAGGATAGCTAAAAAATCAAAACCAGTCCTGTTTTACAGTGCAGTTATTATTGTACGATCTCAAACGTGGTGACCCATATAGATGCATCCTTCTTGAACACCAAACAGTTTTAAACATCATCTTGGATAGTACCTCTTATTATTGTATTTATCTGTGTTATTAAGATGCATGAATTATAAGTTTGCCTTTTTTGTTCTGAATAGTGTGTTTAAAGATGTAGAGGTGACCAAATCTCTATGATTTGCGTTTGAGAGTAAAATCTAATTAATGATCAACTATATTTTGTTCTAAGCGAAAATTTCTTTCCAAAATAATTAATAAAACATTTGTTTGTAATAACAATGTATTTTCAAAATCAAATCGGCTAATTTTATCTGCTCTATTCCTCACAACAAAAGCAGCCACCTTGATTCGCAAACCGGAGAGCTATCAGGCTGATCTTAACATGCACTGACATGATTATAAGAGTAAAAATTAATGATTATTGAACTTAGTATTTTAGAGATAAAAACGTACGATACTTAACGGTTCTTAGTTGTTTAACGTCCCTAGGGCTCGTTCAAAGTCATATTAAAGGCCAAAAAGATATCAATACTCAAATCATTAAACACAAACTTCCTAAATTTATGGTCAAAGCTTTGATTATAAACATTTTATTTCCTCATTCCATAATATAAAGGATGCTCGAGAACCTACTCCATGAACTTGGCTATGCTGCCCTGGACACAGAGTGCCTGGCGGTTATTCTCTACCTGGTCCTCTCCGCCCAGCTGTGTCTGTTGCTCTCTTGGCGGTGGAATGCCCCCGCAAATCGACGCACTAATAACACTGCTGCTACCCGCAAGGGGGCGCTCATTCTGAGCACGTATACTGCTGTACTGAGACTCATCCTGCTAGTTGAAGCGTGTCTGGTGCTGTACGGCATAGCAAAAGCTTGGACCAGTCTTTTGTGGGATATCACTCTTGTGGCAACTGTTCAGGTGATGCAAAACTTCCATTACACAGAAGCCATGTGTCATGCAGAGGCTCAATCGATTTTCTTACTTTCACAAAGATCTCACACAATTTACAATTGCAAACACAAGCAAGATCTTATATAAGACTGGACTGTACGTGATGAGACAGTAAACTCATAAAAAATACATAAAAACTAAAAACCAACAGTAATAGTAGGAGTAGGAGTAGGAGTAGGAAATAAAAGAGCTAGAATTTTAGGTAGTGCTCAGCAGTGGTTAGGATAAGGCTTCAAGTGAAAATGACCGAAAATACTTGAATTGGTGGGATTAGAACCATCGATTTATAGATGCTTCGGCACCCATCGCCTTGCCACTTAAAGAGAAAATAGCTTACACCAATACGCCACTACGCTCCCTTAAAAGAGAGTTTCATGGCGAACGTATTTATTAAGCCTCCCTGAGTGACTTGTAAATTGAAACTACTTTATATTTGAGGCATACATATTGTTATCGTTCGCCCTAAATGTTTGTGCGTCCAATGGCAAGTGTGGTGCTTCCGGATTCAGTGGTTGTCTTTGGTGCGATTTGGGCTTTCCCAATCAAGATTGCAAGTCACTCAGGGAGGCTTAGTAAATACCTTCGCCATGAAATTCATTTTCTGCTACAATCTGCAAAATTTTCATGTAAAATAATTTTTCCCTTTCTGTAAATTTATCTGTTTGCACTGTCTTCTCTTGTTTTGCATTTATAGAGAAATGAGAATTTGCAAAACACTAAAGCATTGTGATGCCATTGTGAAGTCAATAACCACGAGGAAAGGACAGTGTAAGAAACGATCTAAATTAGGTTGTAAAATGAAGGACGCATCAGCGAGTTCCGTTAAGAGTGCCTAAGACCGACATTAGCGCGAGTTTGAAGAAATTATACGCCATGAGGCAGCTTGTCTTAGTAAAAAAGGTGATTAGAAATCATGGTTTTGTTTCTTATTGTGTCACGGAGCGAGTATGTTTCAAAACGACGAGTCATGAAACCGGTACACACGTTATAATGGCCATGAGCGATAGACTAGAGGAAAAAAAAACATTACTATGGTATAAGGCATCTGGCTAATCATCGCTGTGAAGAAATAAGGTAGAAGAATCTGACTTTCTGGTGAGTGTAACGGTTAGAGACAAATGAGCTTTCGAGTTTTATAAAACGTTAAAGTCCCTTAACGTTTGGCTTGAGGGTTTCAGCTTGATTCTCATGATAACTGGTGCTAGAGGTCGAATTTTTTTGTTTCTTCTTCTTCTTCTTCTTCTTCTTCTTCTTCTTCTTCTTCTTCTTCTTCTTCTTCTTCTTCTTCTTCTTCTTCTTCTTCTTCTTCTTCTTCTTCTTCTCCTTCTCCTTCTCCTTCTCCTCCTCCTCCTCCTCCTCCTCCTCCTCCTTGCTATTATCATTCTTGTTATCGTTATCATCTTCACCAAAAAAGATCTCTGGGATTAAAGCCTCCGCCCTGATACCCGAAGCGCCTTTCTTCGACGATTGGACCCTACACAATTGGAAGATGAGTTTAGAGCTTTATCTTTCTACTCCACTTTGGGGTTAACGGGGCTTAAATTTGATATGACGTGGACGCGCAATCCCAAACAACAAACCAAAAAAAATCATCACCAATAATCTCATCAAGTTTTTTCAAGTACCACTTTTATGGAGTTTTATTTCAGTAGTCAAAACCCATAACCATTGTCATTATCATTTTGAAAACAGGCTTTCGTGTGCGCAGCTATATTCATCGCATTGGATGGCAGTTTCAGAAAAATGGATCGAATCCACCGTGTTGATGCACTTGATGATGTCTTGATCTTGCGAAGAAGACGACCGGGTGGATAAACTAATAAGGTAACATTATAACCATCAAACTGCTGATTTCGTTACTTTTTTTATCATTGAAACATAACAATTACACGACTACTAAGTGCTGTCTACACAATTCTAAATGTAGGCTACCTAAAATCAATTATTCGCGAAATTTTTCAAAATCAATTTATATATGAATAGTTAAAACAACTTGACTTGACTTATCGCCGTTCCGCATCGTAGTCGTCAGACTGCAACGCCTCGGCTGCCTTTTGTATTCCTGTGCATAGTATCCTCCACTGATCCCTCTGTTCTGCGATCTTTTTCAGGTTTTCAATGTCTTGTTAAAACAAGGCTGATGTTAATTAAAAATAATGTCTTTAAAATCTTAATTCTACCTTGAAAATGCCTTATCCGTGTCCTCTGATAGGTTTGGCGCTGCTACTTTAATTTGTCCATTACTTTGCGGCTTTTAAAGATTTCTTCATTAAATTTTCTGTGCTGACGAAAAAAATTGAGTGATCATTAATTTTGCTTCAGTTTCTTCATTCAACTTTGTAAAAAAAAATTGTTTAGCAATTTTTTTCATAGAAAGTTTGAAATTGCCATTTATAGGAACAAATTTTTTTTTTTTGGTTTAGAGAAAAATCTGTTTGATAAAATCAAAAAATCTTTTTTCAATTTTTTTCGCCACTTTTCAGAGAAATGGTTAAAAAATTTTTACTAGAAAAGTGTTGAAATTATCGAAAAGAATCGCTAGCGCTCTGATCTTTTAAAGACAAGGGTCCTGAGAATTTGATGTTTTTGGAGGACCTAGTTAAGTCACCGTTGGGGCCTTAGTGGTTCAAAAATAAAAATAATCTAAAATCCAAGACGGCTACCAATTCCATAGCAAGCAAATGTAAAATGTTGAAGAAGAAAGCAATTCACTGAAGTCAAGTCATACTCTTCATGTACACGTATGAGCATTGCCTGCGGTCGATGTGAGAATAAGATGAATTCGCGTCATATCAAGAGAGTGATTTCATAAAACCAGAAAAATGTTAGGTACTGCTCGTTAGTACATCGTCCAATCTGTGTCATTTTGTCATTGCTTCAGTACTTGGGTGTACGTGTTCGCTGTTGAATATTCAATTTTGAAAAGATGATCTTTCGACATTTTCTATTATTGTCAACACAGATCATATCCCTAGTCTAGATTTTGCTATAGAAACAAAGTGCTTTTGACACACACACACACACATATATATATATATAGAGATGCTTAAAAAAAGGACTTAGAAAAATGATGTGAAACCAATTAAAGAACAAATTATATTTTTTTTTCCTCCTCAGACAGATTTGGCACCAACTATTCAATTTAAATCCAATGATAGTCTTTCCAAACCACATGAGATGCATGGAAAAGTATCAAATAATTCAATATTTTGAAAGGGCACTTTCCGTCCCTTTTATTTCTTGTCATCAGTGAACAATATAAAAAAACAACTATACTGATTCGTCATTGACCGCTCGATGAAAATTACAATTTTGTGAAATCACAACCGAATGGGAATAGTGATGATATTCGTCCTTAAAGGATGAAAGTCATCTTTAGATAGAAAGGATGAAACTTGTCAAGCTTCAGAAAGTACCGGGAAAACAGGAAGAAGGAAAGGGGGTAATTAAGACTAACAGAAAAAGACAATAACATTACTGGATCTAATAATTTTAGAATTGTTATTTTTTTTTTGCCAAAAGGTAGGACACTGCTAGCCATTATAGAGTTTTCTTAAACAGATATGCATAATTTTTTTTTCAAAACCTATGCTCTCCTGGCTTCCTTTGATCGAGGTAGCTTTGAAATTTTCCTACATGTCGGCATCTTTATGTAAGCAAGTAGGTTTTATTTTGTGTGATTTAAGTTACATTAGCATTTATGTTGTATTTTGATTTTAAAGATTACTACTTTGATTGAAAAATGACCTAGAATTTGTATATTTTTCTGTCATTTGTTGTAAGACGGGACCTTCAGAAGTTGTAATTACCAAATATGGCGAAATTTTCTCTCAAGTTGTTAATGCTTTGGTTAAGGATATTGCTTTGCTTCCAACCTTGAGACCATGCCTCGGATATTTTCCCTCACATAATGAACACGATAGGGAAATAAAATCTGCCAGGTGTTTCTGAGGAAAAAATGGTCCACACGATAGACAGAGAGCACGGCTGATTTATTTATTTTTTTTATTTCCTGAAAAACCTAGTCAAAATTTATCTAATCAAAGTTGAGGTCTGGCGTCGACTCTTCGCCTTGCAAGCCAATGGAGAAGATACCTGCACTATTGAGGTTGGAAAATGGATGGTAGAAGAGGTTGAATATTGTTGAGAGAGAGGGACTACGTTTCTTCAACGTACACCCCTTCGTCCCTTCCCTCGACACGGCAGAGCACAAGTAAAGATACTACAATTGTTTTCTTATGATTTACAGTTGATGCAGTTTTTATCACTCCACCACCAAACTCTGTAGGGTGCACAAACTTTTTCTCTCCTCCAAGTCGAGAGATCCAAGACATTTCGCTTGTTTTTTCTTTAACCACTATTGTGGAGTTGCAAGCTGTTGTAAACGGAGTTTAGTTGAAGAAATTCATCGACGGCTGGAATCATTGAACAACTTCATTTCATTTCCCGTGTTTGACAGCAGATGATTGGAAAATAAATTTTTCCTTCTGACCGACATTTCGGCTTTTTGGCTTTTTTTTTTTTTAGCTTTTGCGTAACATTTCTTGTAACTATGCTGATAGCTTGTTGAATGAATAGTTTTGAATCAATAAAGGCCATTCAAACTTATCTTTGTGCCTCAGTACTTACTGCTCGAGATTTATCGTTTCGTCTTTGTACTGTGAACCCATAAAGTACGAGCAAAATCTAAAGAATCGAAGTTTGACGCAGACAGATTCACAAACTACCCACCATATCACGCATTCAATGGACAAAACCCAAAGAGACGGATACTTCAGAAAGGGTGGGAGAGAGAAAGAGAGAGAGAGAGTAAAAGGGAAAAGATAGAGAGCAAGTGAGAGAGAGAGAGGGGGGAGGGAGGGAGGGAGGGAGGGAGGGAGAGAGAGAGAGAGAGAGAGAGAGAGAGAGAGAGAGAGAGAGAGAGAGAGAGAGAGAGAGAGAGAGAGAAAGACTGTCGGAATGTGAGGTGTGAGGAGACAGAGAGAGAGAGTTAAATTTGTGTTATAGAGTGATAGAGCTACAGATAAACAGTGAGAGGGTAATACAGAGAAATGGAAGGGAAGGGAAGACTTAAGCAGTTAAAGATCTAGCGACAGAGAGAGAGAGAGAGAGAGAGAGAGAGAGAGAGAGAGAGAGAGAGAGAGAGAGAGAGAGAGAGAGAGAGAGGAAGAGAGTGAGAGAGAGAAGGGGTGGAGGACTTTTCTTACAGTCATGTCAACTTTTTTGTTCTGCTTAGTCTTCGTTAATTTAATATTGTTTACATGGTTTTACGCATAAATGTTGTGTGTTCCAAATCTGTATTGGAGGAAAGCTGATTGTTTCAATATGTAAAAATGCTATTACTGAACATCTACTGCTACTTGAGGAAATATTTTTCTTTTTTTTTTTTTTTTTTTTTTTTTGTCGTAATATGTTCTAAATCTGCTCGGCTTGTCAGCTCAAGACTCCTGTTTCAGCAAAGGAGTGTATGTGAAAAACGATTCAAACGAATCTGATTAGCTGTCCTTCAACTAAATCTCGCGACACTTGATCATTACACTCACATGAAGCAATCAGGTAACATTCGGAGAAGAAAAAAATGCGCTACCCACTCACCTCTGCATGTTTTTCTTTTTTTCTCTTATACATGAGTTGGAATGAAAAATGGATTTATTACGTTCAACACAACTAGATTTTCAGTCTGGATAGTATATCTTGCGTTTGAAATAGCATGTAAATTTTAGCATAATCTACTTTTGAAGGGAAGGAAAACGAGCGAACAAAAATAAAAGAAATCAACAATGTTCCAGAAGAAGAGTGAAAAATAAAATAGGCCCAATAGACAACTTAATTAAACGAGTCAATATGGGAATAAGTATTTTCCAAAACTGTACTATAGAATAAATGATAATGATGATGAGGATAATGACGATAATAAATAATAATAATAATAATAATAATAATAATAATAAGAAGAAGAAGAAGAAGAAGAAGAGCAGCAGCAGCAGCAGCAACAACAACAACAACAATAAAAACTGCTACTACTACTACTACTACTACTACTACTACTACTACTACTACTACTACTACTACCACTACTACCACTACTACCACTACCACTACCACTACCACTACTACTACTACTACTACTACTACTACTACTACTACTACTACTACTACTACTACTACTACTACTACTACTACTACTACCACTACTACTACTACTACTACTACTACTACTACTACTACTACTACTACTACTACTACTACTACTACTACTACTACTACTACTACTACTACTACTACTACTACTTCTTCTTCTTCTTCTTCTTCTTCTTCTTCTACTATTTGCCCTTCTGTCTGTCTGTTGAGCTCTCTCTTTCTTTCCCCAATATCCCCTCCCCTTTCTCTCTCTCTCTCTCTCTCTCTCTCTCTCTCTCTCTCTCTCTCTCTCTCTCTCTCTCTCTCTCTCTCTCCCCCCTTTTCTCTTGCTAATTGTCTCTCTTACAATTTTCTTTAGGTCATTTCACTTTTTTTTTACATATTTCTTTATTTTTCTTTTTAAATTGGAGTATCTTGTGTCATTTACCTACGTATTCACTTTCTTTTTGTGTTCTTTAACATTCGTGGGTTTTATTTATGTCTGGATACTTTTACATGATTCTTTATTATTTTGAAAGGGATTTAAAAAGTATGCCTTTCCTATTTTTATCCTTTCTGAGTTTCTTTTACCATTCGCATGTTAATCTCTGTGTTTGTTTCCCTTTCTGTTTTTTGCGACTTTGGTTTGTCCCGATAATTTAACATTCTGTACCTTACTTTTTAAGTGTGGTTGTTACTAATCATATGGGTCAATATAATTATCTCTTTCATTGGTTTGTTCATCTCGAGAATCTGAAATACTTTTTGTGTTTCTCATGCTGCTCTTCTTCCATCACTAGATTTATCAATTCGTCTTATCTGCTAGTGTGCATAATTAAATCATCTTCCCTAAATAGGTTTTCTTTAGTTTTTCTTTGACATTCTGCAAACAGTTCTAATCCTGAGGAACTTATCATACAAAGTTCTAGGTTTGTCTTTCAATGCTATCACATTCATGTCTGTTGTATACGCATGAAAGTCTCTGTCACTGCTGATTTTTGTTAAGTTAAATTTATATGTCTTTAAGGTTTTTCTTTCCCATCAAACAGTTGAAACAAGGATTGCAATTTGACCTCTGCTGCTCAGTAGATGTTGTAAAATGTCGCTGCCCTCAGTGATGTAAATGAGGTTTTGCCACATCTAGGTACAGTTGTGTGAAGTGCTCAATCACTGTGTTTATTTCAAGTTTATTCACTTAGTGCATTTATTTAGTTTATTTTGTTGGTGACTTTCATTAATTTTTTTCAAGAACAGCAATTAAATCACGAATTTGATATCTGAACTGCTTCATCGATTATTCCCCTTTTTGTATCTTTTCTACATCATGTACGAACATTTGCCTCATTTGTTGTTGTTGCAACCTTATAAATAATCCTACTTCGCACCGGCAACCAGTGTAAGGGTGTTAAACTATAAGTTCCCTCTTGGGAATTACTCTCTTAGCCTAGCGGGCGTGTTTTTGATTTGCTGCTCCTGTTAAATTTTAGTTTCTGAGGCTGAGGCAAGGAGTGAATTACAACGATCAAATATGGATGAAACAAAGACGCATAAATATTTGTTGATACTGTCAGCAGTCAAGTCAGGTGCTATAAAAGAGATTATCATTAACTCTGAATGGTGGTTTTCCTCCTTAAATGCGAAATTTGATGATCAGCAGTCAGTAAAGTTAGAGTTTATATCAAGCCGTAACATACGCAAAACTAAACAAAAATGTTGATTGTTTTTTTGGTAAGCAAGAGAATAATCTTGAAGCTATAATAATGAAAGGAACGGAAATAAAACGATGGAAACTTAAATACATTGGAATTGTTCTAGATAATACACTTACATAAATATAGAAATTTAACACAGATGTCCTTGTTTCTACAACTAAACCAAGAGTGGCTTGTTTGAGGAAACTTAAATCTTTACGTCGAATAATTATTCTTTAATGATCAGCAGTGTTTAAACTTTTGCCCTTATTTACTGGAGAGGTAATATTAAAAAACAAAGGTAACATTCAAAAACAAGACAAGGACAGATTAGACAAAATAGTAAGAAAAGCAGGCGGTAGAAAACAAGACAACTTAATCATACTTCTCCAACGTCGTACGAAAAGCAAAATGTTAGAAATTATAAAATATCCCACGCATCCATTACACAACGAATATGACTGAAGACAGAGAGAGTGTAGCGGTAGAACACTAAAGATAAGAACAGCCAGAGACACTCAAACTCCTTTGTATCAAAATCAATTACACCATTCAATGATAAATATAAAAGGACAAGAATGGACGAGACGTATGTAAACACAGAAAACGAAGTGCAATATCTTTTTTTCTACTTTATACATATAATACTAAATATTATATTAACACTTCTTATTAAACTCAAAGATATGCTAAAGAAATGTGTATGGTGTTTTAAAACTTTAAAACAATTTTTGCATTTTCAGACTTTTCAAATACACCTGTATTTTTATTGTGTATTTATGTCTCTATTGTGTTAATAGGCATGTCACTTTGGAATTTCTCCATGGGGGATCAATAAAGTTCATCTTACCTTATAACTATTATGTTTTATAGACGACCAGATTTTTAACCTTATTAAAACCGGCAATTTTTTTTACAAACAAATCTTAGGAGATACATTTAGCGGTTTTCTTTTAATGGGGAAAGCTAATGTAGTTATCTCTGTCTTTTCTTCATTGAGCTTTAATTTGTTAGCAGTAATCTAGGCCGAGACCTGTTTCATGCAGAAACTGTATAAAGGAATCAAAATCTTCAATCCTTACAGACTTACGCAGCTAGTTGTCATCAGCAAGGTGGTGATAGTTAAAATCTTGTTTCTTTAAACGAGTGAAAGAGACTGGGTATATATTAAACAAAAAAGAAGAAGAGCGCCGTCTAACTCACATCTAAAATGAAGCAAACCACATTTGAGTTTTGTGAACTTAAAATCAAAGGAGATTTCTCGTAGTTTCAATAGTGCATCATAAGCTGAAGTATAAAAGGTGGTAGATAATTTTAGAAGTGCTGAAACGGGTGTATGTCCGGAGTCTGTTGCATAGAGAAGACAATATATTTGTGGAAAAAATATTTTTATACTACGAAGCTTACAAATATCAGGCTGTTGCCTTTTCGATTCCTAGGATTCATTCGCACGTTGCCCTTTGTCATAACACAGAGCGAAAGTAATTTAAATCCGGAATTCCTCATTAAAAAGACGAGAAGGAGATGAAGGAGAAGAAGAAGAAGAAGAAAAACATGCATTAGTAATGTTAGTGATAATAGAAAATCACGAAAAAGGCCAGATCGGCGCTTTGAAGACAGGAAATAATTTCATACACAAAGTCCAGCACTCCATGAGCGAGCAACCCGGTTCGATAAATTGTAAAGTAGAGTCCTCCTAGGTTTCTGTATTGCTTGAACCCTCAACTCTAGTATAGTTTCCTATTAAAAAAATAAAAACATGTGGAAGCTGGCATTACTAATACACACATGTAGAGGCAGAGCGCCACATTTCCAAATGAAATATGGTAACCTACACCGATGCGCAGAGTGAATATGCGGAATCCCACAGCCGAGCTTACTTCTTTCTTCGTGCTATCCTTATTCATTATCGGTGATTTTTTTTTACATAAATATAATACATCTTCAAACTCTGCCCGAGCTATTAATCAGCTTTGGCTAGAATGCTGAATAAGAAACATTGCTTTTAATGGATGCACTATCAAAACTAATTGAAGAGTATTTTTTAAATGCACCTTTAAAAAATGATAATTTCATCATCATCAATTACATAAAGAAAAAAAAAGCTAAAAAAGCTAACTGAGACTTTCGCCGAAAATTCTTGCTCGAAAACGTCTTAAAAAGAAATTACTTAAACGAAAAAGAGCTTAATTTTTCCCCGCCCTGACAAGTTGGTTATAACCAACACAAACCCTTTCTAAACACCAAGACGCTCTGAGTAATTTAATTATAATGTAGCCACTGGCGGCCCTGACGGTATCCGCTCTATTGTCATATGGAGTAAACAAGGAAACAGAACCTTGTCATTCTCAAACCAATATCTTACACATCTCCCTGGAGCGTGCATTTCCATTTTACGTAAAATTTTAACAAAATGTGGCTCTCGTGAAAGATATTCCTCCTCCCTGGAAAAGAAACGTTCCAAAACCTAAGAAAGACTGTTTAGATTCTAACATTGTAAACCAATAACTCTCTCTAACTGTCTGTGCATGGCGATACTGAGAATGGGCAAAAACTGATTTATTTGGGGAAAAGAATTAAAATCCTTTCAAAGTTTCGGGGGGCATTTACAACAGATCAGAGCATGATGGACCACCTCTTTCATTTTGAATATTTCCAATTTCTAATAAGAAGAATGAAGTCTTAACTACTAGGAATGTTAACAAACCTCTTTACTACTACTAGATCCCATTTAAAATACAGCGGGACTTAACAGAGAGACTGATACCGTATCGTCCGTGTCCTTTGTTATCCTTAATGTGATTAGTTTCAAAAGAAATACTTAAATACTGCCACTTGATAGAGTCGGAAATTAATTGATCGATACACTTGAAAAAGCATGCTACTTGGCAAGTGGTGGCAGTATAACAAAATTTATCTGTACCAATAAATCGCAAGTAGAATTCATATAAAAACAATCATTGGACAAAACAATAATAGTAAGTTGCGTTGAGATGTTCAAGTTAAAAAAAGGATAACGCAGATGCTGTAGTTCGAAAAATTTTCTCCTGAAAATGAAACGACTATCCCAAAAATTTTTTTTTAAACTTTATTTGTATTGAGACAATGGGTCAAATGTAATGTGCTGACCAAGTAGTTTCTTGTTTGTTGTATAATAAATTTTGATATCAAATTGCTGGCTATCGATTGCGGTATCTGTGATTAATCGATCTACGTTATCTTGTCATTCCTCGAACCTTTAAAACATGATTGGGCATGAAATGATAGTGTCAAAAATTTACAAATGGTTTTTTTTCCTCAAATCTTTTGTTTATTAATGTGTCATATTCTTAATTTATTTTACGTCCCGAAGTAAATCATATGCTGCAGATATTCCAAGAAACTTGCGGGAAAATTGAGTTAAGAGGAAGATGTTAGTTGTGTTGTAAAAAAAAAAGAGTAGGTTGCATAGATGCATCATTTGGGAATAATTATAACTTAACATTCTATAATACTGTAAAAGTTTGCTCAAGTTATTTCAATGCTCTATATTCCTCCTCTTTTTTCGATCTTCACTTTCATTCCGCATAATAATCATTTCTTTTTTCCCCCTCTCTCCAAAGCATTATCACTTTCTTCCATCTTAAAAAGTTTTCTCTATCTATTTATCTTTCTGTCAGTCCATGTATAGATCTATTCATTTGTCTCTTTACGTATCTATCTATCTCTCTGTCTGTCTGTCTGTCTGTCTGTTTCTCTCTCTCTCTCTCTAGATCGATGTGTGTATATATATCGATCTATCTACTACCTTCATTTCTTTCTCACCGTCAATACCTATCTTTCTCCTTTTCTCTTTCTTTCTCTATCTGTATATTTTTTATTCCTCTTTCACTATTTCTAAGTATCTTCCTACTTTCATTTTTGTTCTTCTCCTATCCCTTTTAGTTATCTCATCTAGCGTCAAAGAATTTCCTCTGTCTTTAGGAAACTCTGCTATATTTGCAGCTAAGTCGACTTTCAACACCAGGCGCCGCATAGTTCCCCTTTCGAGACAAAAAAAAAGAATGAATGGGTTTCCGCTATTTACTTTGCTTTCAAATTATCTCCATTAAACTCCTGCTCTAAGTTTCTTAATAATTTTCTTTCATTCATTATTTTTTTTCGTACTAACAAGAAATTTAATTTCAGTCTGGGCTGCAATTTTATAGTTTTAAATATAATATACAAATGCAAAAACCGATGATTCGATATATTTGACTGCGAATTTTAAAAGATGCTGATAAAGGTGTATTTTATATGTTTCGTTGAAAAAGGAAAATATATGGAAAGTAAAGTAAAAATTCATCTCTAATAAGGTCGAATGATTTGGATAATTTTCTTAACTACTTACATACTTTTCGTTAGCTAGTATTACACAAAAGTGTTGTACTCATTCGCTTTACCATAATATCCAGATTGTGACTCATCTATGTCTATATGTATAATAGTTGAAAGCAATTGCAAAAAAGATACTTTGAAACTTTCACCTAGCTCTCGCCTAACTCCCATATCTCGTTCATAAAGGCTACCTCTGAGCATGGGTTGGATCTACCAATGCAGACTGAATGGTAGCAATTTCAGCTCTATTATCAGGGAGCAGGTGTTGTCTAAAAAAAGCATTTAAAATACAATTTGAATAAGTAAATTTTTAGTGGAAAAGCTGTATCCTCAAATTTTGATTCCGTTTTAGCCATCGTATCCTCTTCATCTTCTAAAAATTATGAAACTATCCGATCTTTCTTCTTTTATATTCTCTGGTCTGGTATTTTTGCTTAATTGTCTTTGAAATTATAATTTCTAACAAATGTCCATTAACTTGGCGAGCGGACCTTTTTAAAATTTTAAAACACAATAAATCAAAATTAACTTTATTGAAAAGAAAGGCAGTGAGAGGAGAAAAAAGAAAAGAAAAAGAAAACAATTCTGATCTGACTTTCAGAAATCCATACTATAATAAATAACTTCAGATCACTGAAAAATAAGAACAAACTTTTATTTATTTATACGCTCAATTACGTATGAAAAGAAGTTACTGTATTTTTCAATCTAGTAAACTTGTAAGAGTGAACCATTCGGTTAGAACTTAACACATCTAGGGAAAAGCTTAAATGTTGAGAGCAAATAAAGATTCGTAAAACCAGGTATAAATAAAAAGAAAGCCTAGATCACTAACTTGTATAGTTGCTATTACATGCCAATGTAATATTGGATAATATAGACTTTTTCTTTATTCATTTATTTGAGGTCCTTTTGCATTAAAATTTGAGTACTTTTCTGATGCAGTACTTCCTAAACAAAGATTTCAAACCATGCATATCTATTTTTTCATATATTAAAAAAGTGGTAAATTCTTGTAAAAGAATTCTGAATAGCTGGGCAGGATATTGTACGTCTAGAAAATACGAATAATTATATCAGGTTTGCACGTTTCCTTATTTTCACCCCCCCCTCTCTCTCTCTCTCTCTCTCTCTCTCTCTCTCTCTCTCTCTCTCTCTCTCTCTCCTCACTTCTCTTTATCTATATTAATATATCTATTCATCAGTGTGTTCACTTATGAATAGATCAATGTGTGAGTCTATGCATCAATGTACCTATTTTGACTATTTCTATCTTTCCCTATCTTTTTTTTTTTTATATTAACACATTTTTACCTCCCTATCAGCCCATCTTTATAAACTGTTATTTCAACCACCTATCTACATATGTTCTTTAATCCACCTATCTGTATATTTGTTCTTTTATCTATCTCTCTGTATATTGGTTCTTTTATCTACCTGTATGATACTTGTTTTTTTCATCCGTCTATCTGTATATATGTTCATCTATCCACCTCTTGGTATACTGGTTCTTTAATCCTCATTCGTAGACATTACTTTTTTTTTCATCTACCTAAAGTATAACATTTCTTTCATCAACTTTTTCCATTAAACATCGAACCCAGTCTTATTTGCTCAGTCTGTCAATCCAAAATGTCAGCTCATGGCCTTTGCAGTATTTCATTTCATTTTCTCAGCCGACTAAACATCGTATAAAAGCGAGAAAGCACTGTAAACTGTAGAGAGTGCACCGTTATCCTAGCGGTTTTAATCTTTTAAGAGCTAGTTCAAGTTTTAATAGTTTAACCTTTTCTTAGTCTTCTCATAAAGGAGTATTTTTTTAAGAGGGTCACAGTAACATCTATTCAAGCTCAACTGTTTTGCCTTCATGCGAACTCCATTCGTGTAAATTAGTGGGAAGGATTTACCGAAGGAAGACAAGGTCCGAGATAATGTATGAAAGTGTGGCATGAGTGTTACAGAACTCGCCAACCGAGAGAATCTACAATAACATGAACAAGTTGTGCGCTTGAGTAATGGGTGAGGCAAAGGAACATTTGTGGAAGACGAGAGAGAGAGAGAGAGAGAGAGAGAGAGAGAGAGAGAGAGAGAGAGAGAGAGAGAGAGAGAGAGAGAGAGAGAGAGAGAGAGAGAGAGAGAGGTTAACCACTCACTCCGCAGTAAACCTATGATTTCTGATTGACTTTTTAGAAGCCTGCGAATGTTCTTTTAACAAAGATATGAAGTTGGGTGGTTAGAACTGATGTGGGGAAAGACGAGGGAGTATGCTGACGGTGAGAGGTTGAAATACTCCTCAGATTAACATACCCTTGATTTGAAATACTTTGTACATAAAACTGGCAAGCAAAAAAAAAAGTAACAAATAGATAATAGTACAGTCAGGAATAGCGAGAGTGATACTGACAGTAAAAGGGATAGGTGTATACAAAACAGAGAGGAGAGTGAGAGCCTAATAGAAAGAAACATAGAATGATTGAGTGAATAATTTGAAAGGGGTGAGAGAAATATAGAAAGCGAAAGAAGGTGTAAAAAACAAGATGGAGAAGAGATAAGGAGAGAGAGAGATAGGGAGAGAGAAAGAAAGAAAGAAAGAGAAAGAGAGTACGAGAGATATACATATTATATTTAGGGAGAAATAGAGAAACAGAGAGAGAGATAGATAATGAGAGAGAGAAAGAGAAAGAGATAGATAGATAATGTGTGAGAGAGAGAAAGAGAAAGAGAGATAGATAGATATTGTGTGTGTGAGAGAGAGAGAGAGAGAGAAAGAGAAAGAGAGATAGATAGATAAGTGTGTGTTTTTGTGTGTGTGTGTGTGTGTGTGTGTGAGAGAGAGAGAGAGAGAGAGAGAGAGAGAGAGAGAGAGAGAGAGAGAGAGAGAGAGAGAGAGAGAGAGAGAGAGAGAGAGAGAAGGTTCGGCGCTGTGTGAGAGGGCATCAGAGTGACCTTTGAAGATGGGTTTCCTGAAATCGATCGATCGGCCTCCAGCGTGTCTCCTCCTGCTCCTCCTCGCACTATGTGTCTGTAGCGCTGGAGGGGGGCAGAGTGATTTAGCCATCCGTCCTGCTGCTAATGTCAGCTCTCGTTAACGGGCTGGGAGCAAGAAAATTACTTTATCTTCTATTCTAAATTCAGATTTGGACTCGACTCATGTTGTGAAACTGCTCTACTATTCGATCTATGTGTAATAATATGAACCTTTCGACACGCTGAAGGAACATAACATTGTAAGTCAAAACTGTGGCAAAGCTGTTCTAGTGTTGTTTTTAACAAGAAGTGTTCGTACGCTAGCAGTGAGATTTCTTTTCTAAACTTCAGGTATTATAATGTTTTAAATCTTATTTAAAACTTTATTGTATATCATTTTTGCGTTATGAAAGAGTATTTGAACAAAAACTTACAACAAAGAGGTAATTTATTTTGGCAATTTTTAGCGTTTTCTGTCTAAATCAAGTCAGTCAAATCGTTGGGTTTTTTTTATACATACCCAGTAGAAGCCTTTTTCTTTAAAGATTTCACCAGTTCAGAACGTCTTCTAAACCCAAGATCTTCCCCATTCTGTTTTTCCTTTTGTTCGTGGTTTTTGTGTTATGTTCTGATTCTTTTGACTCTTTTATCTGCTTATCTCTCAGGCACCCCCTCTCCTGTCTGTGTCTTATTAACTAAAGAATTACACATAGGGCAATAAAGCTAGATCTATGATAAACAAGCCAGCATTCTCATTGAACTAATGAGGCTTTCTTCATCCTTAGAAAAAGAAGACCCCTTTAAAGAGGATGTGTTTTAAACAAAAAAAAAAAAAACCAAAAAAAAAAACCCATAAAACAGGTTCCATCTTAACCTTGTCTACATCTAAGCATACTTTTTTTTTTATAAATTATATACTATTGATACAGTTTTGCATATTGATTATCAAAAAATAAGATGGGAAAGAAGAAGAAGAAGAAGAAGAAGAAGAAGAAGAAGAAGAAGAAGAAGAAGAAGAAGAAGAAAAAGAAGAAAAAGATGACAATGGTAAAGAGCCATGCGGAATAGGGAGGGTGTGGTAAATAACAAATAACAGGGTGAAATGTACTTTATAAATATGTAATTATTTTTACTTTATTTTTTGGTATTTTCATTACCAAATGTGGCACACTTTCATATCGAAATAAATGCATTAGTTTCTCGGCCCCCTTTACCCCTGACACTCCTTCCTTTCTCTCTTTGTCTCTTTTCTGTCTAATATGTACGCGTTGTCTCATTTCTCACTCATGTCATTCTCTCTTTCTTTCCTTCTCTCCTTCTGTCTATACCCTTGTGGCCCTCCCACTATCGGCCTGCCGGATCTTTTTCATGTTTTATAATGTCCTTGATGTACTTCATTTCATGTTCATACTTTCTAATAAGAAGAGGGAGATATGTGAGCCTCTATGCATCTTTTGGTTATCTTGAGTTTTTCGTCAAACAAAGTTTTAACGAAAGCTAATTTGTTTGTATGTTTTACTTTTTCATATTTTTTATGCCATTCTTAGACCTGAACTCTAATATTTTAGAACTGTGAACCTTAATGTACCGGACATTAACTTCGCACTGAGTGTAATTGTATTTGTTTTCCAGTCCGTCGACTGCTTTTATTCTTTTTAATTATCGCCTCTTTCTTTCTTGTCTATCATGCTCTCTCTCTCTCTCTCTCTCTCTCTCTCTCTCTCTCTCTCTCTCTCTCTCTCTCTCTCTCTCTCTCTCTCTCTCTCTCTCTCTCACTCTCTCTCTCTCTCTCTCTCTCTCTCTCTCTCTCTCTCTCTCTCTCTCTTTCTCTCTCTCTCAATCTATGTTTCTGTTATTATTCAACCCCTTTATTTTTTCAATTTTCCATCTCGGACATTGTCTTTAATCATACTCTTATCACTACGGGCATCCTCAAAGGCCGCGCCGACCTCAGAAGACGAACTATCAGACCAAAACGTCACTCAACCTGTCAAAAACAGACCACAGGCCTTTAAGATGACTAAGTTCCGGTTGCAAGGGTGAGTGACAGTTCTTGACGCAAATGCAGGAACTAAGAAGAACATGATACTAATTAAAATAATGTAAGATTACATGGAGGAAGGTTGTTCTCCGAAGAAGATGAGGTGAGTAGCTGTGACTAAGATTTTCGTCTTTTCTTCCTCTTAATATTCTCATTGTTCCTCCTCTTGCTCTTTCTTCTTCTTCTTCTTCTTCTTCTTCTTCTTCTTCTTCTTCTTCTTCTTCTTCTTCTTCTTCTTCTTCTTCTTCTTCTTCTTCTTCTTCTTCTTCTTCTTCTTCTTCTTCTTCTCTTTCCTCTTTTCTCCTCCTCCTCCTCCTCCTCTTCTTCTTACTCTTTCTTTTATTTTCTTTTTTGTACTCCTTTTTTTTCTTTAGGGAAGATGAGGAGAATTAAATTTAATATTCAAGACTACTGTGTTGTGTGCGGGCTATATCAAGCAAAATATAAAATAAAATCCTCATTTTTCGTTATTACATTCATTTCATTTCCATATTTCGCATAATTATACCACAAATTGATGTATAAGGCCAGGATAAATAACCCAATTGAACCCAAAAGATATGCAACAACAACCGCAACAATAACAAACATCTTTTGCCTTACTCTCAGCACACTTCACTTTAAATTCTCCTATCCTAATTTCTATTCCAAGATGTCGAAAGAAAGCACTAAAATACATCCACTGCCGTCCTTTGCTGGTGGCGGTATGTACTCTGGTGGTCATTGAGTGCGCATGTGTCTTGACGGAACTTATGGTTGATCTCCAGGGCATCAAGTGTAAGTGAATCACTTAATGCACATAAAAGTTTAAGTAAAGTTTAAAAATTAATCTTTTAAAACAAATTTTGTTTCGGCTGAGTTTAAAACTGAAAGGATCCATCGCCTTTTGAAGGGCAGGTAAACCGCCGAAACTCGCCTTAAACTTGATGAAATAAAAAAATCGCGCAGTTTGAAGTAACAAAGGGATGTCTCCCACTCTTGGAGTTTCTGTCATAAAAGGTCAAAGTATGGGATTGAGTGAGTTATTGAAGGTAAAGAAAATAAAATGCTTTCATTTTGTATCCATCCTTCATAAAATGAAACTGGATGATGACACCTGTGGAAGTATTATATAGTTTGCATAAAAATAATAATTTTAACTTGTATGTCTTAGCTTTCACCCTGATTCTTGGAAGACAAACAATAGCGATCTTTGAGAGTGACAATATTGTGATTTTCCCAGGAAAAAAGTTCAGACTTTGAAAAAGTCATACTCCATGCTTCTTACGGAGCTTATGATCTTATAGAACTTTGGCAAGGCGCCGGTCTTTACCGGTACTTTCTTACAAAACGAGACAAAATGTAAAAGTTAATTATGGTGTTTATTGTCTGCTACTGAGTTATATAATTATGTAAAACGCTCTGTGATCTCCTAGCTGCTCACCAGTAGAACTAGTAGAGTTCCCTACGCCGATCTCTTTTCCTTTCATGATTTTTCCAATCTTAAAATCCTTACATTTATACAAAAACATGAGTGAAGGGAGGTTTTTAGAAACTGGAACCAGGTCAGAACTTACTGGAAAGACAGTGATTGGTCCGTCTTGAAAATAGGTTCAAAAGATGTAGAATAATAACGAAAGCATGAATTAGTTGCATTGTGTCTATGGCTAGAAAAGTAGGAGTAGATGATTGTATGACTTTGATACATGTGTTTGCTTTTCGACAAGGTGATGAACATTTGATGTAAGCAAATAAAAATTGAGATAATTAGCATATGAGTAGAACAGCAGAGCCTCCCTCCGGTACTGTGACATACATTTATGTGGGGGTATATCTCCCTATCGCAGGGACCTGTTGCTGTTACTGCAAAGCGGCGCAATAGGCGGCACTAATTCTGTTTTAAAAACCATATAAAGAACAACTTTTGGTGGAGATTGAGAATAGCTTTTATTACTTTTACGTATAAATTTTTGGTCTATGGGATCACCGACGGGCTGAACCTGTGCAGATATATGGAAGGCTCCGTACCGTGTGTACCAAAAGATGCATTATTCATCAATTTTGGAAATTGTATCCTCTATTAAGGCATTTCCTTAACTGCAAAAAAGAACATTTTTTCATTAGCAGTTGATTGAAAACTTATAATTATCCCCCCCCCCCCTCCTCAGAATGCTGTATCTTTTCTGATCCGAACACATTTTATCAACGTATATCTTCTATCCAGACCGGTTTGAAAGTCAAGAGAAGGAGATAGACCGGTTTGTTGAGCACCTAAAGAGCAAATACCCCCAGGCTTTCACTGAGGCCAGTGGTTTCAGATCTGTGAGAGATCTGGTCTATTTTCTGCAGCACGCCTTGCCGCTGTGGTCACCGGGAGACATTGCTAACTGCCGCAAGTTTTGTCCTTGCAGATGTCCTAGAACCAACTTTTTTTCAGGAGCTAGAGATGTGCCGAGTGCTACAGAGAGTACCGCAGCAACTAACAAGATGGTGGCGTCGAAGGAATCAAACGCGGCGCTAAAAGACAATGAAAGGGTATACCAGTCTGAAGTAAGAATAGAGAGGTCTCACAGGACAAGACGATCTGTTTTAGGACCCTATTCATCATTTGATAATCGCTTCGTAACGAAAGCGAAATCTTCACCTAAACAAGTCAAACAACAGCACGATTACGGTGCATCAAGTTCGCTAACATTTTCCTCATGGAAAGAAGCAAAACTGTTGTCTTTGCCACAGACACCACATTTTAAGTATCCATGGAATAAACAAGATGCAACTCAAATGGTTTCATCTCTATTTTCAATTTATAAAATGCATAGATCGAATCCAGTTATGCAATTTAATTTGAAGTCTTTCTCAAATCAAACGATTTCGCCGCCTTTCTCTCTTTTATCATCATTGTTAAAATATCAGTTGACGAGGAATGAAAGAAAACGACGTTCGCTGATAAATGAATGGCCATTAACAATATCCTCATCTTCATCTTTGACATCATCGTCCCCATTACATTCATCATCACCATCGTCATCATTATTATCAACATCATCATCCTCATCAATATCACCACAACCATCATCATCTTCATCATCATCAACATCATTATCATCAATATCTCCACAACGACCACCACCACCATTATTACTATCATCATCATCATCATCATCATCATCATCATCTTCAGTACTATCTCCATCCCCTTTTTCATCCTTCCCATCTTCAGTGTCCTCACCATCATCTTCATCAATATCATTGCCACCATCCTTACCCATTGGAATAAAGTTTTCTCCACATTTGAAAAAATCTATGCCATCGTCTCTCATCCAAAGAACAATGAATGAGCAAAAGAATTCAGGTCTCGCGTCATTAGCAAACAGTCAACACATTCTCCACAACTATACGGGTCTATCATCTTTCTTTCATCTTACCAACGACCGTGGATTAATGCCACAAACTAAAGAACAAGCCAAAAGTGGATCGTTTGAGCTCCCTTTTTACAAGGGTTTATATCCATTTATTAGAAAAAACGAGAAAACAAACTTTAAAAGACTCAAAATAGATACTAAAAACATTAATTTACAAACTTCACACGATGCTGTCAAAGCCTACTCAAGATATGGTTTATCTTCCAGCATTCCTACACCGTTTCACTCAATGTCCACTTCATCGTCTTCTTTATTGAGTTATTATAATGCAAGGCACCAAACCCGTTCTGTAGAGACTTACACTGACACCAAAAATCAATTGGAGAATGTTTTTGTGGACAAGGTGATGACAAAGCCGGCAAGCAGGACTTTGTTGTCTACTCTATCATCGCTGAAAACACTTCCTGGGGAGAGCGCATCCGGCGGATCTCCAAACACAATTGATTCCTCTAAAGCAGCTGCCAACGCATCAGCCGATATGATTAACAGAAATCTATTGATTCCTGCTGAGCAAAGCTTCAAGTCAACTGGTAACATCTCAAAATCAGCTCCCCCAATCCCAGCCCTCTCTTCCCTTGACGATATTTTTCTGCTGGAGGTTGGCCATAGCACCGGCTCTGTGTTCCTCTTGGCCGAGCTCGTGCCGAACCTCCTCAAGAAAGGATTTAATCGAACAGCTGATAACGTCAGGACGCAAAGCAGCATCTATAAGACGAGCAAAGCCCTGCATTTTGTGAGTCTCAGTATCCTCTCCGTTATGGTTTTGGAGGTAAGTAATGTCCATGGTAATTTTTTAATCAGTCACTTTTTTACATTATAAACATTTGAAAAGAGTGGCATTCTAACTCTAAGAGATTTCAATAGCAGAAAGTGGTAGGAGGCGAGTAGAGCTCATAAAAAAAAACTAGACAACTGGATGATAAGTGACACCGTATTTCTAAGTTGAATATGTACATATAATTCTTTAACTCTTTATTATTATTATTATTATTATTATTATTATTATTATTATTATTATTATTATTATTATTATTATTATTATTATTATTATTATTATTATTATTATTATTATTATTATTATTATTATTATTATTATTATTATTATTATTATTATTATTATTATTATTATTATTATTATTATTATTATTATTATTATTATTATTATCATTTATTAGACGTAATTCACATTTTTTAAAACGAGAAACAACTGAAACACTGAACTCCTCAACACAGACTGAACTTATTTTCTATTCTATAGTTTTTAAATTTCGGGTGAAGGATTAAGGGCTTTAACTTCATTTAGGAAAAAAAAGTTTCAATATAGTGGCGTTAGTTTCAAAGCAGTATGCTAATATTCCAAGGGAATAAAAATCTTGGTGCCTAAACTCTACTATTGCGAGAATCAATTTAAAGTTTAGAACTTGTTGAAACAATATAAACAATTTATATTTTGCGTCGAATTCGAGAAGCACAACACATAAAACCACCAAGCAGGATAGAATGACTTCTAAACGTTGATATAATATTGTTTTTAAACTCATTTAAAATAATGCATCATATTTTTAACTCATGTAGATCACACAAAAATCTAAATAAAATCTCAAGCTTTGAATGATAAATACAAAGTTAGAGCAGTTATTAAAAGATGAAATGTGGATGAAACTCCTTGTATGAAACACAATGTTTCTATACCCAATTTCAAACACGCATTGTTTCCAAGTTGCAATCTGCAAATGATTGATACACATAAAATCCATGTTAGGAAGAGTATATGACGGAAAATTGTTTGTGTGATTTGAGGACCTCTAAAATTGAAAAAAAAAAAACCGCTAATAATGTTTTTTCTGTTGGATTATTTTTTTGTTTGTTTCTGAAATACCAAATTAAAAATGAATATATACAATGTGAGAATAACATTAATTAATTATTTTTCAAAACCTGCCTCTTTTTCTTCAATTTCATTTCACTATAATCTTGTATAAAATTTCTTTATAATGTGATACTTTTTAGCTGACAAGAAGCATATTGTATAGAATTGAAATGGTTAAATAACATGGAATTGTAAATGTTACTTTTTCCCCAGCAGCTTGCAAAATCAAAGAACCAAGAATTTTTGTCTTACTTATCCCCTTATTCTGTTCTTCTTCTACTCCTCCATCCCGTACTTCCTCCCCACTCCTCTTTCTTTTTCCCTTTCTCCCCCTCCTCCCTCCTCCTCCTCCACATCCTTCTTCTTCTTCTTCTTCTTCTTCTTCTTCTTCTTCTTCTTCTTCTTCTTCTTCTTCTTCTTCTTCTTCTTCTTCTTCTTCTTCTTCTTCTTCTTCTTCTTCTTCTTCTTAATAATATCATTATTATTATTATTATTATTATTATTATTATTATTGTAGTAGTAGTAGTAGTAGTAGTAGTAGTAGTAGTAGTAGTAGTAAGAGTAGTAATTGTAGTAGTAGAAGTAATAATAGAAGTAGTGGTAGTAGAGGTCGCAGTAGTAGTAGTAGTTGTAGTGGTAGTAGTAGTAGTAGTAGTAGTAGTAGTAGTAGTAGTAGTAGTAGTAGTAGTAGTAGTAGTAGTAGTAGTAGTAGTAGTAGTAGTAGTAGTAGTAGTAGTAGTAGTAGTAGTAGTAGTAGTAGTAGTAGTAATGTTGTTCTTGTTGTTTTTGTCAAGTTATTGACATTGCACCAAAGGTTAAAAAATAGTAGAATAATAATAACAACAACATTAATATGACAATAACAACAACAACGACAACAACGACAACAACAACAACATAAAACAAAAATTATAATAAAATAATAATAATGATAATAATAATAATAATAATAATAATAATAATAATAATAATAATAATAATAATAATAATAATAATAATAATAATAATAATAATAATAATAATAATAATAATAATAATAATAATAATACAAAAAAAGCAACAGTAACAACAATACTATTCATAATGAAGAAAATTCTGTATTAATAAATAAATACTCAACTGGCTGATTAAAAAGATAGAAAGTCAACAAATCATATAAAAGAATATGAGTAAGAAAGCGTAAAATGCTATCTCGAAAAGAAGGAAAAAGAATAGAAATAAAGAGTGAGAGAGAAATACTGTAATGCATTATGGAAAGGAAGAGGCGACACATACGAGGATTAAGAAGAAATGACATGTACAATAGATACGGCAATTATTTTTTTTTACCTGCGATTAAAATCCAAAGTAGCCAACTGTTGCTATTGAAGGTCTCTACGAACATATTAAAAAAAATTCTAACAGTTTATTCAAATTATCAAATTAGTGCAAATCCTTAAACCAGAGTGATTAAATATGGCCATTGCGTTATTGTATTGCAAGTAAGCTATTAAGGATTTACAAAAAAAAAAAAAATAGAACTGCAAGAAAGGGGCAATTTAATCCATGCTATTTTCCTTAGATCACTGGACATTTGCTAGCGCACAGAATCGTCGAGAGACTTAAAGTAGAAAGAAGATCAAACTGCCTAGAACCGCTAACAGTCCAGAAAATTTAATAAAAAAAACAACAAATTCATCTTGTTTTCAGTTTTACTGCGAAGGGGATTAGGACCGTTTCAGTTGCTGATTTAAAAAGAAAAGAAAGAAAAATACTCCATGCGATTTTACAAAGAAATATTCCAAACGAAATATCCCTTTAAAAAAGAATCGTATGTTAAAGAAAACTGGACAGACGGGGAACGAAACCATTCTCTACAATGACTTAAACATTGTTGAACTTTGAAAGTCATCTTTGAGCGCTGTTCTTTTTTTTTTCAATTTTATGAATTATATAAAAGGCAGAGAACATTTGGCCATGATTTCAACTCTATATGCGTCATGAAAAGCTCTAACAAAATAATGCTTTGATGGAGTCTGCATGAGATCTGAAGATTAGTATTCGTAACTCGACATATTTTTCCGACCAGACCATCAGTTCACGAAACAGCCGTAACACAAATTACACCTACTTCAGTGCCCTTATTGGCAAATATTTCAGATAAAGAAAAGCAATATAATTACGTTACTAGAGGTTATCACCATAGAAGATCTGGTATAGAGCTTAGACATACAATCTGAATGTTTATCAAGAAACAATAATAGCAAAGAAAAGCAAATTTATGCAAAATAACAAGTAGCTTTTAGAACAGCAAAATAACAAGTAACTTTCAGAACATGCAATGGAGGGATTAAACGATTAAATAAATTCATTTCATGAACATCTTATCCAAAGAAGAGCACAAATGATTCTGACAATTTTTTTTCGGATCTCTCGGGGGGAAAACATTTCTACTCATGTTTGTTGGATCTTGCACCGAGATATCGATTTGGCTTTAGGAATAATAGAACCTCGCTAGCTCTGGTGCGTCTCTAAGGTACAATAATATATTGTAAAATAGAATTGGATTTAATTTTTTAAAAGTGTGAACTGCCCTTGTTTATCTTTTTTTCTGACCCGAAACTTGACTTAGTATCCGAGTTAGTTTCAGGAAGAGGTCGCGGCGACACAGTTATTTCCACTGGTTTGCTTTTTCTCTGTTTTCAGACTGCTGTTAAACTGTTTTGCACAGGCTGTGCTTTTTTCAAGAAAAAATTCGAGGTATGTACAAGAAACTGTTATAATATTTTCTTAACCTTTTTTTTTTAAAAAAAATATCATTTTTGCGATTCCTAAAACATTTGGTAGCGTACTCCTCCTTTTTTATATCTTTGTGCATCTTTTCGCATTTATCTTCTTTCCTTCTTATGATTAAAGGTCGAAACTCGATCACACATTAAACTCAGTGAGAAAATTGTGTTAAAACCTCTTTTAGGCAGGGGCAAATCATGTGTGTATATATATATATATATATATATATATATATATATATATATATATATATATATATATGTATGTATTTGTAATTTAGGAGCTCGCCAATAACAGGTCTGAGGCTTTACAATTAATTTGTACTAACACTGATATTCATCGTCAAATTCCGTAGCAACAAAACGTAAACTTTTCAAGAGAAACAAGTTTCTTTTCTATATTGTTTTGTAGAAATCCAGAGCAAAACATAAGAATCAATTTTTAAGCCGTTCAAATCTTTTGAATCGGAAACAAGGAAGAATCCGTCACCGTCCACGAAAATTGGAAACCGCAGCACTTCCTTGAACATTCTCCAAGTAGTGCGCATGCTCGCAGAATCCGCCAGGATATCCCGATTTTTTTCTTTCTCTTTACCTGACCACTCAGCGCGTTCTGCCCGCTGTCAAACTAAAGGTTGATTGTCTGAGCATTAACATTCTGTCAGTGGATGACTTGGCATGTTCGATGTTGTAATGTTTAAAAGTTTTGTCAGGTATTATTGTAGAATTTAATACAAAATTATAACAGTTAACAGTTCAATACTGTATATTAAGCTGAATATAGAATAATAACAAACCCAAACTCTTCATATGAGCATTACTGGGCTACTCTGAACTTCGGTTACCTCTGTCAGACTTAGGATCCCATGTATTGTATTCTTTTAAATTTCGGATTCTATACTAGTCTCTTACAGTTTTGTTGTTGTTGTTGTTGTTAGAAAATCTTACTAATCACTGAGTTTAATATGTATGGTCGTGCCTTACCCATTACACGGAGGTCGATCCTTGCACTACTGACCAAGTAAGCAACTAAGCTTAGGTCAGACCATGACATCATGCCATTAGTCTGGATTCTCTCCTAAACTTACTAAAACCAAAGCAATGATATCAAATACATGTGAATGCACGTGAATAAAAGAAAAAAAATGAAGGAGAGAGGGGGAGAAAGAGAGCCATTTATTGATAGATTTCACAATTTTGTTTATTTTGGATCTAACATTGTAATGAGTCAGTAGTGAGTGTAGAGAGATAAAACTATAAGGGGTATCGGAAAAGAAGGCGTAGAAAACGAGATAGATGACTGACTTTGTGTGGTAGGAATATTCTCATCCTCATGGCTTTGTGAGTTTCTCGAAACAGGTCATAGCTTGTGTATACCGATTGGATACTTAAGCGCGCCATGGCTTTAGTATGCTGATTGGATGTTTCAGCGCCCACTCCTGATTGTCTCTGACTAATTATGGATCTTTCCACGAGCTTTCCGTTGACCATATAATATCTTACTCATAGTCCATTGCTATCGAAACGGACTGAGGCATAGGCTGGAGTCTGAAAATTTATAATGAAGAGTGAGTTGAAAGTTGTTGGAGATTTCAACTAGGTGTCAGAGATAGAGTTCAATTCTCAAAGTTCCTCACCCCCTCCCCTATTATACTTGAGAGTCACCAGTGCTCAAGGCAGTGCAGTAAAATGCTGGGTCGTTCGTTAAAGTCAGTTACAAAAGAAAATGTAATAATATGAAGGAGAAAGCGATAATTGCATCCTATTCTTGAAGATCTTACTTTTACTTTACACACTGCATTATGTTTGTTTTTAAATCAGTACCTTGAAGCTTTGCCTGGATAAGTAAGCCTGATGTTTACAATTTAGTGCCTTCACTATGTAAGGATGGGAATAACTGATTTAACTGTGTTGAGGGTAAAGACATCTGCCTAAAGTTCCAGACTCTTACAGTAATTCCCTTTTTTAATGAAACATTGTTATAAGTATAACTATAACGATATTCATATTATAATATTCAATAACAAGAGATAATCCTTAATCGAGATTACTGTAAAATGTAAACTTATTTCCCAACCCTTCGAACGTCAAAATGCATGGTTTCAGAAAACGCAGTGTACAAAATAAGAGTCCCTTGTACAAGTGTCAAAACATCAGCGAACAAGACACAGTCAAAACAGTTCTCAGTTTTGATTTCCTAAACCTTGTCATTTGAGAAGTTAAATGTCTCCTAAGTTTGCCGAGGAATTTTTACACCGAGATCTTCAATCATCCTTCTAATCCTTCATTCTCTACTTTTTACTAATCTGAAGTAATTTGGCCGCTTCTCTGTCTCCCTCTCCCTCTCTCTCTCTCTCTCTCTCTCTCTCTCTCTCTCTCTCTCTCTCTCTCTCTCTCTCTCTCTCTCTCTCTCTCTCTCTCTCTCTCTCTCTTACTATTTCTTTCGACCTACAATGGGCGTGATTTCTCTAATATTCGGATGTTCTGCGCCTTCCTCTTCCCATCTGGAAGCTGCAGATCTTTGGTCTGTCATCTTGTTCGAAGCTCAACAGCTTTATAGTATGTAATATCTTTTCCTGATAACAATGCGACTGAATAGATATAGAGGTCGATCTTATTGCAAATTGTTACAACTGCGAAAATAAAGAGACATGAATGGTCAGATCATTCTATTTGAACTCTTTCATCACCTTTTAAGTAACTATTACAAAAGGTGCAAATCTTTACAAAACCTGATTTCAACCAAGTTACGACACGAGCTAAATTTAGATTTAAACAATATTGAATTGTGCCATAAGAACCTTTTTTTATCCATTTTCATTCACAGAATAACATTCAAATTTAAACTTTAGATGTTTATACTTTGTGTACGTGACGTCCCAAACATTCTGATTTTCAAATATTTGTTTTTAACTGATAAAGTCAGCTTTCCGCACTCTTATTTCATTACTTTTTAAAAAACAGTTACATACCTTATTTTTTTTTCCTCAATTAAAATCGCAGAGGGTGAGAGTTTGATCTATTGCGCATATTTCCTTTTTTTTTTTTTCCGTTGAAACTCGACTTTATATTGCCTCCGTATGAGGTTGAATTGTTTAAGGATGGATCAAAGTAAAAAAATGGAGTCATTTCAATATTGTAATGCCATTATGTTCGTAAAACTATTGCAATTTGTTGTGGATGGCTTTCTATTTGCATTATATTTTTTCGCTATTGCATTGTTATTTTCCCCCCAAAATTTAAACTTAACCTAACAAAAATGTACAGTTCGCAATGAGAGAATACGAGCTAGATCAAAATTACGAGCATGAGCTAGATCAAAATTTTACTTTTCTTAATTTTATAAAGACAGCTTAGGGAGCTCTCGATCTAAACCTATACATTTTGAATTTGTTGCCTTTTATTTAATCTTTTGTTCTTGCTTTCTAAGTGACCAAAGAAGTCTTGCTTTCAGAGAACATCTATTTTACCTTGAAGTAGCGAGAACAATCTGCTTTAAAAAATAAAAATAAAAAGCAGCTGAATGTCTTCAAATTTGGAGGTAGGAACCAGGAAAAAAAATCACCTACAAAAAAATGTTGAGAAAACAAAGTGCTAAATTACAGGTTAATAACAAGAGAGGAATGCAAACTGCAGTTTAAAGAATATAAACTCCGCCTTGACGGGGATTGACAATTTCATTTTGCCCATTTCGAATTGTAGTCTTCGCTTAACAACCTATCTTCATGCAGGAAGTTGGAAAAAAAGAGCGGTCTGTACACTGTGATTGTACGAATACTGTTCTCGTTGTAAAAATTATATCAATAGTAAAATCAGACGAGAGAGGGTAATCTTAGCTGCATTAGAGGAGGTCGGAGCTGGACTGCAGGAAACGCTGTTGCATAGAGATGTTATACCACTATACTTTGTTGTATTTGACATTTGTATAACGTAAACACTATAAGATTGTGATTAACTCGCAAAATCTACAGTATATCTGTATGATCCCGGTTTTCGTTTTGAAAATGCCTTTCTACCAATTTACAACTAGAACTGGTTTAAAATCGAAGTCAAGCCTTTCCAATGGTGGAGACTGAATTTTGACTGACGTATTGTCAGGGTATGTGGTAAAACCCCAATCTAAACTTTATTCTGATAAAGAGCTGCTGACAATAATAACTACCTGAGCAACTCACAGTCCACTGTGAATAGTGTGAAGGCAGTGCTATATTACCCGAAGAAGACTGTTGCTTATCACAAACTAAATCATGTAAATGTTCATGGGGTTGAAGATAAGCTTCAACATCTCTTGCAATCTTGCTTAATCCTTTTTTCATATAAAAAACGTTTTGCGTGGCATCAGAACAGAAGGTATTCTATTTTTCAGCAAGTCTATGAAGGTGACACTTAGATCTACAAAAATACTAAACGAGTTTATTATTGCGTAGAAAAATCTGCTTTTCAATTTTTGTAACAAGTCCAGAAGTGGCTCGTGTTAAGTAGCTGTTGGTAGAATGTTATAGCTGGTACTGCTAGCTGCAATAACAAGCATGGCTGTAACCGCCCAGAACTGAATTGTGTTTGCTAAAACGCATTATATTTAAAAAATAAATATATGTTTTGGTCTTCACTTTTAACTTTAAATCTGTTGCCTGAACTAACCTCTTAACTTAATCCAATAATGTTTTTCTGTTTCATTCTCCGCACACCTGCCAGTAACTACACGCTTCTCCGTGATGGCGGTGAAGAGCTGCACCTCAAAGTTAGATTTAGATGTTGATGATGGATCTGTCGCAAAATAGAAACAAGTGAACTTATCGATGTTGATCCTTACAAAAAAAATTCGCAGAATTTTTGGCATGATTTTTACCGTTAAAAAATGAATCAGATTTTCAGGGTTTTTTTTTTTTTTTTGAATACAGAAGTGCTAGACCACAAATTAAGGAAAAACGGACAGATACACAAACAGGCCCTTCGCGATGTCCCGGGTATTTTCGTAATTTTCCATAGCCGCCATAACTGTTTTAGTCAATGAGTGTGGAAACTTTACTTATCCTGTGTTATAAACAAAAGTGTTCTGGTGGAACATTGTGTTGAAAACTGTCGTAAAATATTATTTTCAGCATCATTGTACATCTTTAAAAACTTAGGAAACATTTTTTTAAAAACTATTACCCTTTGCAAGGTTAATCTACATTAGAAATAGGATCTAATCTAGAAGTATATATATATCATAGATGCACGATGTAATGAAAAATTTTTTCGGTTTTTCATCTGCTGCGAAAACTGTTCGAGGTACTGAATTTCTTACAGTAAATGTTCTAATATTTTTCTGCTTATTCTTCAAAAGTTAGGAAAGGTTTGGAGTAAAAAAAAAAACTAAAAAAAAACGTGAGTTGAAAAAACGTGAGGGTTTGTCTTCCCTTTAGTTAATCATACTCTACTACCAATGGCTTTAAAATTTTAAATATGTAGATCTATATAAAAAATAGGTGATTGATCTGACAAAAGCTATACGTAGATCTACGATATCGTGCCTCTAATGCACCGGATAGACTAGGCCTTGATTACACTGGCTTCGCTAAATAATTACATGTATTATATTAAGAATATACTTTGTAAATCTCTAAATCTAAATCTAGCACCAGTAGTCTTAAGTAAACGGCACAATAGTCACTGCTTCGGGCGTTTTAATCAGACGTACTCGAACTAGATCTAGATCTAGATTTAGCTTGATCTAAGTCCAGATATGTACGGTGCTCCTGTATATTTTGGAGTCATCTCCAAAGTTTGAGTTTGAGTGATCTCTTACGGCCTCAGTCCATAGCGGGGAGGCGCCGATTGCAGGCCGGAATTAATTTAAAACTGTCTTAGTTTTGCTATTTTTATGTATTGAGAAATTTAAAAAATTTGTTGGCTTAAATCTCAGTAGAAAATTAACCACGTAAGTTATAAATTTTTATGCATAGGCCAGGAAAAATGCTGGTACGGTGCTCTTTTTTATGCTTGTGTCATGGAAAGGAAGTTTGTTGTGACCAAAACTAATATGTCGGACGACCCTAGCAACCATTGAAACGAAAGGACAAGAGAGTTGAAGTTTTTGCTCAGTCTGGACCACAGGTTAATGAGGACACGCATTTATTTATTTTTTTACTCCAAACCTTTTCTAACTTTTAAAGAATAAGCAGGAAAATAATACAACATTTACTATAAGAAATTCAGTACTTCGAACAATTTTCGGAACAGAAGAAAAACCGAAAAAAGTTTGCATCATATCGTGCATCCATGATATATATACTTCTGGATTAGATCCTATTTCTAATGTAGATTAACCTTGCAAAGAATAATACTTTTAAAAATATGTTTGCTAAGTTTTAAAAGATGTACAATTATGCTGAAAATAATATTTTACGACACTTTTCAACACAATGTTCCACTCGAACACTATTGTTTATAACACAGGATAAGTAAAGTTTCCACCCTCATTGACCAAAACAGTTATGGCGGCTCCGGAAAATTACGAAAATACCCGGGACATCCCGAAGCGCCTGTTCGTGTATCTGTCCGTTTTTCCTTAATTTGTGGTCTGGACATCCGCGTGTCCTCATTAACCTGTGGTGCTAGATCCTACTACTAAATTACTTTCATCTTGGATGCCTAGTTACGGCATCTTACGTCACGTTCTTTCAGTGGCAATAATAGTGGATAACTCCGATTTTCTCGCGTAATCTCACACCATCTGCACAACCTTGAATGTTGAAATTGTGCATGACATTGTCTCTTTCAAATCAGATACTTTTATATTTTGCACACTTATCTTGCACATTTTACTGAGTTTCACTCGTTACTCGATCAGCATTTAACTTTTTTTCAAACAACCGAAAGTTCTTGCTTAGGTCGAAATGTAGATCTAGGCGACAGTTACTGTTGGTGTGATTTTTTTTTTTTTAAGTTGCGGAAATGTTGGCACCAAACTGTTTTCTTCTCAACGCTCCATGAAAGGTTTCCACGATCGAGCTGGGTATCTAATATTTCAAAATATATTCTTGATTTTTTTTTTGGAATTTGATTGTTTCATGCCAATATATAGATTTTTCTTTGTCAAAGTAGAATCCATGTTCAGCCTATATCGCTAGCTAATATAACGAAAGAGGGCCTTGGTTGGTGATTGCTGCTGAGAGAGAAAATGGCTCTTAGTGGCATAAATTAATTTGAAAGAATTCTTCAAAATTAAAATCCATTTTAGGCGTCAATGTAAGTAAAACTGGAATTTATTCAAAAGAAGAAAGGAAAAAAAAATTCCAAGTTTAAGTATTCTGAGACGTTAAAAATCACCGACAATATTTTTGATAGCCGTTGGTAAGCTCATGTTGAAGATAATAACGCCAATATCACTACACTGCTGCATCAGTGATTTATACACCGGTAAGAATAAAATAGATAGGCATATAAGCAGAGAGAGAGAGAGAAAAGGGGAGAGAGTGAGTGAGAAAGAAGAAGAAAGAAGAAGAAGAGAGAGAGAGAGAAAAAGAGAAAGAGAGAGAGAAAAAGAGAGAGAGAGAGAGAGAGAGAGAGAGAGAGAGAGAGAGAGAGAGAGAGAGAGAGAGAGAGAGAGAGAGAGAGAGAGAGAGAGAGAGAGAGAGAGAGAGAGAGAGGTCCTCACTACACAGCTGTGTTTACGTGATAGTTCTGGGCGGTATGCCAACTACATGAATCTCTCGGTCTCTTAATTTCTTCCTTTCTCTTTTGCATTTTTTGTCACATTTCGATCTCCCTATTCTTCTTCTGCTCAATGGTCTTTAATGCCCTAGAGCCTTTTTTTTTAATCATGTCACTGACTCTCTCCCTCTGTCTCTTTTATCTTTTCTCTTTCTCTTCTCCATTTGTTTGTCTTTCTCTTTTTTTTTTCAAATTACCTACGCATTCTCTCCTTCCATTTTCCCTCTCTATTTGGCTGTGATTATGTTCTCTTACCTCTTCCCTTTTCCCAAGCCCATCCTAAATTTCCCCGTTTCATTCATCTTTTTGTTTATTTGTCATTTTACCTTCGAATTATTTATGATATTTTTTGTATGAGGCTGATTGCTTGTTCATTCGTTTCTTCTTCCCACCTCCGTGGCTTTTCAGAAATATCGTTGATCAGTGTTCTACTAAGGAAAAAATGAGATTCCTCATATAGATCCATTAGAATCTACTTAGTCTACATTTTTTAAACCATAGTATGCAATGTTTTTTCGGCTAGCCTACGTCATGAGTCTAATTTTATAAATACTTGCGTTGTGTTGTTTCTGAGATATAATTGAAAGGTAAATCTGGACGTTGAAAAATATTTTGTTTCATTTCGCTCGGTAAATATTAAAAAAAATGTACCACTATTATTATTATTATTATTATTATTATTATTATTATTATTATTATTATTATTATTATTATTATTATTATTATTATTATTACAGATGTGACTTGACTTGTCTCAGGCCGGTATGAATAACTACGTAGGGACTTTGCATGCAACACATCGTAACCTAAGCCAAATGCATTACCTTATGTTCGTCGGAAAGTAATTTTAGGTTCATCAATAGGTTATTAATGTGGCTTAATATTACGACCAGAATTTCTCGGCTATCTATCGTTTTCTTTCTTATAGTTCCCTCTATTAATGGCTATTTTGGGCGATGCAGCGTAGCATATCTGTCTTTTATATTTTATGTATTTGACGTATGATCATAAAAACCAATTAATATTTATAAATGTTTATTTGTCTAAAAAATTACATCATTTGACGACTAAAATTGTCTTTGTTTATATATATATATATATATAAACTCGAAAAGGACCCCAAAAGATAGGGTAAGAAACAATCTCTCATCTTAAGAAAAAGCTCACCAAAATGTATCAAACATAGATCCTCAAATTGATTTCACAAGAGTTACGTTACCTAGTTACATTTCATGTGCTCTGTGCAGCAATCAAAAGCATTATATAGAAAAAAAAATCGTTCCTCCATTTTTGCATAAATTAGTTAAGGAGTTAGGCGTATATGAGGACCATCTCACTGAGCATTTCTAAACCACCTAGGCATATCAAATTTGGTATAAAGTTGTTAATTGTCCAGAAAAATTGAGTGGTAATATTATTTATCAACAAAATCATGTTTTTGGAAAACTAAAGGCAAAAATGAGATTTTTTTTCCTAAAAGAAAAAGGGAAATGTGTGAACCTCTTACTGTAAGCAGAGCTTGTCACAGATGACAAGAATTAAACTGAAAGTACGCATACAATGTAGGCGGCGGCAAATCTAAAAACATCTACATGTTATAATGAAAGATCGAAGTAAAAACTCTGAAAAAGTCGTTTGGACATCGTTTCTAGATCTAGGGCCTAGATATTTACAGCAGCTAGACTCAAATCAAAAGGTTAAGATCTAGATCTAGATAGCTTAGATTTTACTTTTAGTGTTAGAATTTGTTAATGATTTAAATTTAGATCTAGATTGGTGTTTAGAATAGTAATTATTGAGATATCTAGATTCTTTGTAAAGATAGAAAATGGGGGCATATAAGTTTATCTGCATCTTGTAAGTAAAAGCATAGAAACCGGGACCTTTTATATAAGCCTTATTAATTAATGCACACGCGCACCCTAGCCCCGGAAAATTGACTCTGAGTCCCCTTCACAGAACGGACTTTTCAGTTTGTTAATAATTATAATTTTTTTCCCATATGAGCTTGCGAAGCAATGAAAGTGGATCTTGTGCCTGTAGTATTGGACGGTTTGAATACCGATGTCACTGTTTCATATTCGAACAAAACTTAAAGCACGAATAAGCACAGCAGTTTTCTTTGGGAATTTGCATTCTGTTTACAGGAGAATGAAGATAACTTACCAGAAATCTAATTTTTTTATGGGTTCATTTTTTATATATAATTATAAATCTCAAGGTGCCTTTTGCCGATCAAATGCCAAACGAAAGAAGACTTTTCCCCTTTGTAGACCTGGAGTGAAGATTGTTTCTAAAAAGATATTGATCGAATAAGATGAGATCATTCAAATTTGAGACGAAGCTTAGGTTTTAATGCAAAATACAATTATGTCCTTAAGCATGCATAGTATACGGATACAATTATCTGCACAATTCTAAGTTTCATGATTCTGCAGTTACTAAGACTAGCGCGGCCGGAAATTGCCGAAAGACAGAAAAGCGTCCTTGCTCCGATAAAATTGTCTACATCTAGATCTATTTTCTTCTACACGTACACATATCCGTGTGTACATTTATCTTTCTTCATGCCCCCCCCCCCCCCTCCAAAAAAAAAAAAAAAAATCAATCTCGTTCTCTCTATTTTTTCTCTCTTTAATAATTTTTTTGCAGCATTTTTTATTTTTTATTTTACATTTATCAAATTTTTAAACTCATTTAAATTATCTTTCACTCCATTTTGCATTTCATGAATCCATTATAACTACTGTATTAAAATAGAATTTCACTATTTCTTTATCTTTTCTTCTCTGTGCCATTCCCTCTTACACAATCTCCCTCCCTCTCTCTTTCTCTCTCTCTCTCTCTCTCTCTCTCTCTCTCTCTCTCTCTCTCTCTCTCTCTCTCTCTCTCTCTCTCTCTCTCGCTCACTCGCTCGCTCGCTCTCGCTCTGTCGTTCTCCATTATCCTCTCTCCCTTTTATTTTACGCCCATCTCTTTCGTCTGACCTTACACTCCCAGAACTGGTATTACTTTTTGCCCCACCATGGTATTTTGTCTTTGTAACTTCAGATCGACAGCTGATCAAGTCATGTGGTAACGTTTTTTATTTTCAAAGACAGAATTCAAATAATAGATAGTTCGAGACAACCCCAGCTCGTCATATGCTTCAGAATAAAAAATGCAGTCATAGGTATAGATCCAACTTTCAACATGGGTTAAGCTTTAAATATGTGTTGAAATGTGTAAAGCCTTAAAAAGACACATAGAAACAGTCCGCTGGTTCACACTGGCAGATATCGACCCACTGGTTCTAGGGAGTGAGTCCATGTATTGCACAAACAAATCGAAGAAGCTAATTGAACGTTCGTCAGTGTATTCATTTATCACACGAGCTGGACCTCATTATCATTTCATGGTAGTTTGGGGGAAAATCCGGGACCAATTACTATTCTCCCGGAATCCCATACTTATACAAAACAGACATATCTAGAGCAATTTAGATCTACACATGTATCTGAAAACAAGCGTGAAGATAACTGAGAATTTGTTTTTCATCTGACCATCAGGTAGTCATTTTAACAAAGAATTTCCAAATTGTAATGTTAAACACGAATTGTATTTAAAAAAAAAGATGTAGACAGAATGAGATCAATATAGAAGGGAAAAGAGATAGATGATATTATGTAATGTTATTGTGTATATTGAAACTTCGTGTTTCAAAGATAAACTGCTCTGTAAAATTGTGTTTCATGCATGGTGTTGCAAAAATAAAATGCTCTTCAAGATTTTAAGTTTCATAGTAACTGTGTAGACTCTGGAGTTATTGCCACCTATGATCAGAGTTTTCGATATGTTTGAAGGTGACATTTTAACAATATGGTCTCTGCTCTTAGCGGTGCAGGTGTAGGCTATAACATAAAAAAAGAAAGAAATTAAAATTGTAGTTTTTAGACTTAAGTTTCTTTTTAATACGGGCTTACATAATTTACTGGTTGTGACCTATGAACCATTTCCCGACGATTAGAGAGAAAAAAATCGGGAGCCATGCAGATCGAGAAATATCTAGATCTTATATCTTGACATGAAAATCAAGGTATATTATATTTAGTTTTGGTTCTAGATATTTTTTTTTATTTTCTAATCAAACCTTAATTCGTCTTTCTGTAGTAAAGAAAATTCACACTTTACACTTAGATATGTATACTCTTAAAAATTGAAAATCATATTTTAAAATTTAGCTTTAGGTCGAATTAGAAGTTAAAACAATAGAATTCCTGCAAAATAATTGTGATAAAAAGATAAAAGCTGCAAAAAAAAAAGCTTCATAGCTGTGAAATTACTAAAGACAACGCATCTTTACATCAATATTCGAGCTAAGTATTGCCTTGATTGATTTGATTTTTATGAATAGAAACTTATCTCTCTTTCATTTTCTTTTCGCCTCATTTCAAATTTTTTGACCAGGTATTCGACGCATTCATCGTGGTATCGTCCTTCGCTTTGGACTTCGTGTTCTTGGACAGTCGTTGGTACGAGACCGGGAAAGATGTGACCACCATCTTGGTTTTCTTGTTGCCGTGGCGTGTTGTCAGAATTGTCAATAGTGAGTAACGGAGAGGTCTAGGAGTGCAATTGTTGAGATAGAGAGAGAGAGAGAAAGAGAGAGAGAGAGAGAGAGAGAGAGAGAGAGAGAGGAGTTGTAAGGAGGGCAAGAGATAAAGTAAGGGATCGATTGAGAGTGAGTGAAAGTAGGATTAGGAGGTGCCGGTAGGATAAAGGGATTGAGAGACAGTGTGTATGATGAGAATTAGTGGTTCCCCTTATTCTCCCAGCTCAGACTTTTATAAGGGAATTTTTGATGAGTGAAAGTAGACGTGCGTGTATGAATGTGTGTGTGTGGAAGATTACAGGAATGAAATGAAGAAATGAAAGAGGTGAAAAGAACGAGAAAACTCATTCAAAATAACGATACCATGAAAAAAAAATTGTTTCTCGGACACAAGACATGGTTTTTCACGCAGTAAGCCTAAGTCTTGTTTTGGATTTTTTTTTAAAGAAACTTTGGACCCCATTTCTATAAGTTTATCTATTTCGCGGTTTCAGATTTAAGTGCGACAACACTGGCAGATCTTTGAAGAATTATTTTTTTTCCACGAATAACTCTTTTTCACTACAACAGAGGGACTGGGGCTGCGTGCTTAGACCCCCAAGATGTGACGGATATGTTGGAGGAGTACCATTAAGACATTTTAGCAGAGAAAAAAAGTTTTAAATAGATTTAATGATTTTTTTGCTCATAAACAATGCAGGTATTTCAAATCAAATGTTATATAATCCCTCTAACTCTTATCACTGTAACAGCACAATTTTGGCAATTTTGTAACTTATCAAGGGCATCTGTTTAGCAGAATCAAGTTATAATGAATTGCAATAATCCACCCTGAATAAACTTCCAAAAAATATGGCTTATGTAGTGGTTAAGTTCACAACAAAACTTACTGTGCATTTTCATTAGAAGTATGGAAAATGTGCCTTTTAGTTTTGCATTAAACTATTTCTCCTGGTGGTTGCCAAATATGAAGAAAAAATCGGAAAACAAAAAGAAAAAAGATATTAGTTAAATGTTTCACATTCTAGACCCCAAACATAAAAGAACTTAAGGTGAAACGTACAAGTAACCGA